>JALJEE010002627.1:0-24202 GCA_023231475.1 Seison nebaliae | reverse complement strand
ATTATACTTGTAAATACCCAAACAGTTATCGTCTTCTTTGCACAATCGGAGTTTACATATAATTTCATTTACACTGAACGTTATTGGAGATCGTAAAACGAAAATAATTTCCAAATCACAATTTTCGATCATTGAAAATATAAGTATTAAATTCAATACCAAATATTGAAATAAGATCATTAAAATTTTGTTGGAAACTAAAAGTTTGTTCGAAAATATCTAAAAATTATGTTTACTATCTGAATATTTTTGCAGGAATGCAATTGAAAATTTTCCGAAACAAACTAGAAAAACAAAATTCAATACTAAATATCGGAAAAAGGTCATGGTTGGTTTGGAAATATCTATAAATTTATATTCAATTTTCGAATAGTTATACATAAAGAGAGTAAAAAATAAAATTAGAAGAAATTAGATAGGCAAATTTCGATAAGTAAGAATATGACACGTGAGATATGGAATTTCAATACGATAATTAAGTGTATTGTGATAATCAAATCTTAGCAACGACAATTGGCTGAATTATTGTCTAGATAATCGCCCTAACAACAAGATATAGTTGTACTCCAAATCCCCTCCTAGGTTAAATTAAAAATAAAATCAGATAACTCGTTGTGTTCATGTTATCAGTGATAGTGAATATATTCTCAATTTAACATTTTTTGCAAATTGTAATCTAAAAATTAGAATTTAGAGCAAAAATTAAAAAATGCGTTTTCTCTATGTGATAGGTTTCATAAAAATATCACGGGAAAAAGTTTGCATCTTATTAATCGTCTCAACTACATTGCAAATGAATTGATTGAAGTCTGGTTGATTCTGGAGAATTTTCTGGAGAATTGATGGGTTACAATCGTTACATCGTGAATGTTCTCCAAAATAATTCATGAAACATTTATTGCAGTAAATTTCCCAACAGTGATTATTCACTCAAATTCTTCAAATAAGAAAGAATATCGGAAAAAAAAGTGTGTTTTATCAATTGTCGACGGGTACAATGAGGTGGAGTTGAAAAAACCGATCACTTCCGACCTTGTGGAATAAAATTACCAATAATTTCTTTCAGTTCTATTTCAAATTAAAACTTCTATTGAAATCTCAAAATTATTCCGGATTTCTTTTTCACATAAACTTCTTTAAACTTCTCAATTTCATATCCTAATCAGCATGCATTATTTTTGTCAAGTTAATCAAATATTGAACAATAGAAATTTTTCGACGATTAATTTAATGTTAACATTTTATCGTTATTTATCATTGAGAGAATTTCGGAAAAAAAATCGAAGAATAATTGAAAGGAAATCTTAATGATTGGACATCCAATTCAATATTCGATCAATGATGAATTATGATAGATTAATAACGGTTTGGTGTGGAAGTGATTTGGTCAATAAAATAATTTGAATTAATGAATGGACGGGAAGAAAGACTATCGGTAATCAGATAAATTTTTAGAGGACGAATATCTGATAGATGATAGAAAGCAGATTCCAAATGAAATGAAATGAATTAGAACCAAATTTAAAAGGAATAAAATAGTGCACAAAACTGTCGATTGTGAATGAAGAAATACGATTAAAATGATATTAATATTATTTGAAGAAAATGGTGATGAAAGATTTGTGAGAAAATATATGATGAAAATTACTGAATTCAATTAAGAACTTCGTCATCTTCTTTTTCATTCGATGTTTCATGAAAAATGTTCTGTTGTTTACTCTGATTGCTGGTCGAGCTTTCTTTCCTTAACTTTTCATTAGATGTCTTTGTACTTGCCGGTAATTGTTCATTCGATTTTCTTTGTTTCAAAACTAATTTTCCATTTAAAATAGAACTGCTTTTCGAACTGGTATCCGATGGGATTTTTCTCAAATTATTGACGGTTTCTGAAACGGATATCGTATCTTCAGTTTCATCATCCGTTACTATTTCTAATTCGGTTGTCATTAATTCGGCAGTATAAAGGACATGTGGTTGTAATGATTTTTGTAATGAGAAACATTGACCTTTCTTCTCCACTTGATAAGGAGACCACCAATTATATAAATTGCCTACAAGTGGAATCTTACGAACGACGCCCTCCTCATTCCGTATACGTTGATTCTCTCTTTCGATTGCTGATGATGCTTCTCGAATTCCTTCTTGAACTTTCTGTGATAAGAATTGTAATTGTTCATCTTCATCAATTATACGATTTCCAATTTCGACGATTTGTTTCAATGTCAAATTCAATGTCAACGAAGTTGTCATCATTCCTAATCGAATGAATTTTATTTTCTTTGTGTTGATGATGGCAGAAGTCATAGTAAACGCTGAATCAATACGACGCAATTCTTGAACGATACGTTCATTGATCATATCTAATTGATCATCGGAACGACCATCAGAAATGTAACGAATACCACCGATTCCTGGCCAATCATCTAATGGAATAAATTTGAGATTATCAGCAAAAGAGAAATTCTTCTCCAATTCTAATAACAATTGACGACAATCGAATGTAGCTGAAATAATTTCAATCTTCTCATCAACATAATCGAAGAGTTGTTGTAGATCATTTGATTGAATGGCGAGAAGATTGGAATGTTGAAAGGGAATGAATCTGATCGCTTTTTTCGATTGTTTCTTATTCATTTGCTCTACATCCGAACTTAAATGAATAAAATCGAATTCAAATTTCCGAATGATATTCTTCTGATTATTATGTAATTGATCAGTTAAATGAATGAGATTGTCGAATAACCAATAATTTAAAAGATCCACATATCGTTTGTCTGGTATGGAAACATTGGTGGGTTCGAATCGGAAAACGACAATCGGATTGACATAATCGATCGCCAATAATGAATCGATCACATCCGTCAACAATTGAGAGAATGATGAAAATATTTCCACTTTCTCTTCATTTCCATCTTTCGCCACTTTATGATAACTACAAATCTTTATCACATCATTCAACATGAGATGACGTGCTAATCGATTTCCTAATTCACAAGTTTGTCTTATTCTCGAAATCAATCCCTCATAACCCAAATGTTGTAAAAGGAACCAATATTGGAAGATTCCTTGTAAGTGTAAGGGAACTGATTTAACACATCTCAATCCATAAAGTAGAGTATCTGTACCAGAACGGACACAAACATTTTCTGGTAATAATCCTGCATGATACATATTCACATAATCTTCATTTAATTTCTTCTTCTCTTTCTTCTTTTTTTTCAATTTATTCTCTTCATCAACATTTTCCTTTATTGATGTTTCATTTTGTTCACTATTCTCTTCCTTCTCCTTCTCTTCCTCCTCCTTATTCTTAAACGGTTTTGTATCGTGATATAATGTGATGTTTGGCAACATGATACCTGGTGAAACACCGAGCCATTGACCGAAATTTAATGTCATCGAATTCATAGAATCGATAGTAGTGAGAACTTTGGAAGGAATCTCATTATGAATCATCGGCAATGTTGCTAACAAATCACCTTGAGCATGGAACCAAACGGGAAATTTTATAAAAGATTTCTCTCCACAAACACGATTAGCAATCTCACGTAATTCATTTAAAGGATCGATAAAACCAAGAGAATTACCTGGTGTACCAATCCATCCGATAACCATAAGAGGGAGATTTCCACGCATTAAATCTTCCATTAACATCATCTCGAATCGTTTCTTACTTACGATACTAGGTTTGTCATGACTCTTTGTCTTTTTATTCTCATTAGAATGAAGTGTTCGATCATAATCTTCATATTGTTCAGATGGTAATAATCGAATGGACGTACATGGAAGTGCTAATTCTGTTGCCAAATGATATTTGAGATGTGCCAACAAATCACTATTCTCTTCATTTTTCAAATAATTCGTCCATTCAATTCCTCCACCACTACTCAAATAAATAACTGGTGCATGATCGTCAAATGCCAAATAACCATCTCTAGAATAATTGGGATATGATCGACACAAATTATATCGAGCAAGTCTCACACAACCATCCCAAATATCATGATGAAGATAGAGATGAGAATTTGATGGAAATCGATAAATTCTTGTCAACCATTCAATCACATTCAATGATAATGTACGAGTGATAAATGGTAAAAGAATGGCATCGATTCCATTCTCACCACAAAGATACGATAATAAACTCGTCGCATATGAAACAATATTCGTTATTGATAAATTCGCCGTATATTTCGATTGTTCATTCAATTTACTTATCATCATCTCTTGACAAACATTCGCCGCCACACTACTGTTGTTGTTGTTGACGTTGGTATTTTTCGTATCGTTTTGTAAACGACTCCGAATCATTTCCACCAAATCTCTCACACTCTTCACATTGACGATATCGAAAGATGTGTTTGATAAAATAGATTCGAATTGACATCGTTCTAAATCATTTAAACAATTGAATGTCGCTTCATATGATCGACAATGAGCTCGTGGTATAAATGATGTTTTGTCAAATTCTTGAAAATGATTCTTTATTAAACATTCTAATGAATCATCGACGATTTCATTCAAATTCTTTTTACTATCACGTAAGAGTTGTGGAATGTGTGAGAGATCGATATCGAGTTGTTCCTTTTTCTTTTTCTCTTCTAATTCTTCCATCAAATTATTCATGATCTCATCATTCTTCTTCGCCAATTCATCCAATTGTGACATGATG
This sequence comes from Seison nebaliae, assembly GCA_023231475.1. Classification (NCBI taxonomy): domain Eukaryota; kingdom Metazoa; phylum Rotifera; class Pararotatoria; order Seisonacea; family Seisonidae; genus Seison; species Seison nebaliae. The sequence continues at coordinate 19,530 of JALJEE010002627.1, read as the reverse complement.
GGACCGAGAACTCTTCCATAAAGTGCATCCGTTTCTATATTTGGTACAATCGATTTTTTTATCATAACTTTCGTCTCTTCATTCAACGAATCTGTCACATTATCACCATCACAATTATCTTCATTACTTCCCATCTCTTTCGATTCTTCTTTCAGATTTCCAATAAGATTTTTCGTTACCATCGTACCGTCATCAATCGGACCATCAGTGGATGAAGCGAGAGATGATGTCGAATGTGGACGATCATCGACGATTAGAGAAGATTGCCGTTCCATCAGATATTGATCAGACCAATGTGTTAGTAAGAGGAAGAAACTTTATCAAAAACTGAATAAAGTAAAATAAAATTTTTTATTGCGCTCTATTTCCACTTTTCCTTCTTAAATTTCTTAACTGTCAATTTCACTTTGTATTGCGAGTGAGAGCCAATTTCCCCCAACGCACATACGTATACATAATAGTAGTATACATCACTCTGCAATTGTTCATGTAGTAGGAGATGGAGATGTATAAGCAAACATATACAACATGACGTCGAATTCGAAGAAGCTTCACGTTTACATTCATTCCTTTCTCCTATCAACTTTTTCTTTCATCTACATTCCTCTTTATACATCTCTAACTACGACATGATTCTCCCGCGCCGACATATTTCATCACAACCAATTCTAAACACTACGTATGCATTGTACACGTGTAATTTTTATTTCCGTTCAATGGTGAGAGTATGATAGTCATCTCAATAACCTTCCTATGGACATCAAAATATTTCCTCATTCAATTTTTCTCAAATAAATGTCAAGAATAAGAATGAGAGACATCATTTCAACCCACTACACTCCACTTTATTTTTCAATTAAAGTTCCACAGATCATATTCATTAGACAAACAACTTAATCATTAAATAAAGAACAAACGTCAAACAAAGATGAACCTTTCACTAAATTTAAGTATCTAAATAACCTAATCTAATAAATGATAATAAACGAATATAACTTAAAAAAACTAAAAATTTAGTTCTTTTCAAAACAACGAAACCGCAATGAAAATGACTTGAAATTTTTAGTTTTTATTAAACTCAGTAATTTCATTGGTTGTGGATTATGAAGAAAATGTGATATATTAAATTAATATTATTAATTATCCTATTTAAATTTCAGCTTATTCAACAACACCCTCTAACATCCTTCCTCACAACTAGTGCCAAAATGAGGAACAGGAAAAAAAATTATGTTCCCAAAACACACTTTTTATGTTAGAATATCAGAAAATTCATACAGAATCTCATAATATTGTGGTTCGATTCCGGAAGTGATGGGAGTCACAGCGTCGTTAGATCGTTCTGTTTTGGAAATTGGTTATTCTTCGACAGCAATAGACAATAAAATTAAACTGTATAAGAAGAGCATAAACTAATAATTGTACGAGAAACCGGACCAATATCAGTCTTATTCATTATAATAAATTTTTATAATTTATATGGAGAGGTAGGTGATCATCAGAAATGGAACGATTTTTGTTTGAGGAAGTAAGGTCTAATGTTACTAGGTGTTAGTAATGTTAGAGAAATATGAAGCCATTAACTAGTATGGAAATTAAGTTCTCTAATCAGAGACTGGTTAAATACTTCTGACAGGTCTATCTTGTGAGTAGTATATTCTCGAGATTTAGTAGTAGTACAGTAAAATAGTAAAATAGAAGACTATGATGAGAAAATGGAAATTTTTGTTTAACTATAATTCTTTCTAAATTATTATTTACATTTATTGAGAAAAAACAAAACATTTGACATGGATCGTTTATTGAGAATTTGTGTCAGTTGAATCTAAGAATGTAAAATGAGAAAAAGATGAATAGACACATGCATCAAATATAGATGGATTGCAGATGATAAGATGGAACTCAGAAAGTCCTCAACACGAATTAAGAATAGATTTCTTTCAATAAAATTATAGAAAAGAATCATTAATTATCTTTCGACGCTGACAAATTTGTAGCGACTTGATTTATCCAATCGCCATGATTTGCATATAAATTCATATTTGAGTTATAGTCATACCATTCAACGCCGACGGCATCATCTCCTGAAAGGATGGAACGTTCAAACATTCGTTTAACATTCAAATATTTAACCTGCTTTTAGTTTAAACTTCTCAACATGTTCCCCATTGTTATCGTGATAATGTGTTGCAATAGTTTCCATCCAAGCATTATCGGTGTTTCGAGGATCATCCACATAACCGGCATATATCTCTTGACGGAAACAACGAGAGAAGAAATCTTCGATTTGTTCATTCACTTGAACTTTCTCCTTTTCTGATAATTCTAGAGAATTCATCGCTTCCTCTGCAAATTCTCTTTTTCTCGTCACCGTTTCCTAAATCGAATGAATTATGATAAAATAACTGAAAAAAATTGAAAGAAATTTAAACCAATTCATTTTTACTCACCATTCCACCAGGTATGGCTAACATGTTTGTATCACGTCTTCTAATCAGAATGAGTTGCATTATCGGTTTCCGATCTCTTCCACTTTCTATTTCATTCGTTTCTTTATTCATTTTCCATCGACTAACGATGGGATCAGTGGCATGATTCGGTCCCCAAAAACCCAAGTGACCTCGACCACATAATCCAGTGCGACCTCTCGGATTCAAAGGTACATCATCAACTATTTTATACGTTCCTTCATGACTTTTTCGATTCAATCCATAAGACGCATCGATCTCATTCCATCGTGCTGGATGATTCACTTGTTCATTCCTTCAATTTAATGGGAATATATAATAAATTAATTATGGAAATATTAACGGAAAATCAGGATCAGCATAAGGACGTCTTTTTGGTCCGACGAATTTCGGAGAGGTAAATTCAATAGGTTCATATTTGGGAAACAACACTTCCCATGGAACATATTTATCTTCAACTTCAAATCTCTAAAAATGAGATACAGAATTGAAAGAAATGAGATGAAGATGATGATGAAGAACTTCCAATTTAGTTCGAGTATATGGTGATGAGCGAGCTTTCTCATGTAGTGGTTTTGGAATAATTTTCCGTTTTCCTTCCTTCAATTGCTTCACCTCACGAGCAAATAAACGCGAGTACAAATGACCCATTATCTATGCAGTTCTATTCAGTTGTAATTAATTGAAAATTTGTTTGAATGGGAAAGTATGTTTATTATTTGATGGGTATTTTATCCGATAGATATTCGATTCATTCTCTGTTAAATAAGAAAGAAATTTGGTGTGAGAATATGAGGATGAATGTTAAAAACAAAAGAATTTCACGTTGCAATTACTTAGAAGAATTAGAGATGAAATTATCAGTTATTTTCGTCTATTCCATAAGAATAAGACAGAACTACTAATTATTGGGTGGAGGAATATGAAAGTATTTCCTTCTGTTCTCAACTTCAATTAATAAGTTTCTATTCTACAAATTTTATTATCAATCATTCATCCTTCCTATTTCTCTCCTTCTCTCACGAATAATAGTTTGTTGTCATAGTAACGACGTAAACAGTGTATTGATTTGTTGATTCATTCTTGCACAAGAAACAACTCTTTCGCTTATTCCTTCCTTATGCTACTGACGGGTCGCTAAGCAACAGACGATCCTATTCTAAAATAGTTGGTAGTGACTGTTGCCGTCTTGTCATCGAAACATTTCTCAAACTCATCAAACAACTCCCAAAAAAAAAATGACCGAATTGCATTCTTTCAATTAAAAATAGATAATTGATTTTTTTCAAATAAAATTTTTATATTTTTTATAATTTTTTTAAAAATAAAGAAAGAGTCTAAAGAGTCTTTGAAAAGTAAGATTTGTATGAAGAAAATGAGAAATTTAAAGTTCGTCATCAATTTAGTTTGAGAAGGATGCATTTAAATATTCAGCAGCTTTTTGAATGAATGATGCGTGACTCGCATATAATTGAAGATCGCCATAAAATTTTGTCCATTGAACATGTGATGCATCGTCACCAGCATTCAATTGAAATTTTGTCATGCACTCGCCACTTTCATCATGGAAACTTGTGGCGACTGTTTCCATCCAAGCATTATCTGTATTTCTGGGATCGTCGACATAACCTGAATAAATGTGATATCCTTTAGACGTGAAGAATTCTTCTAAATTCTTCATTATTCTCATTTTCTCTTCTTCTTCCATCTCTAACGAATTCAATGCTTCCTCTCCAAATTCACGTTTAATCGCTTCACTCACTAATTCATCTTTGTCTACCATACCGCCTGGTAAAGCATATTCTCCAGTATCTCCTCGTCGAATTGATACAAATTCCAATAATCTCTTTCCATCTATCTCACTTTTCACAATTTCATTTTTTTCATTACGACACCATCTTGTGACGATAGCATCAGCCGCATGATTCGGTCCCCAACGCCCAAGAATTCCTCGACCACATAATCCTGTACGACCAATAGGATTCAATGGCATTCCTGTTATCTCATCAAATTCATAATGTCCCATAAAACTTTTTCGATTATATCCATAATTCTCGTCCAATTCATTCCATATCACTTTAGTGTTTGTTGATTCATTGGGAAAATCGGGATCTGCATAAACTCGTCTATTTTGTCCTTTTAAGAATTCGGCTGTGTATTCTGGTGGTGAATATTCTGGCCAAACGTACGACCAAGGAACTTCTACATCTTTCAATGGAACTCGCCGAACATCCGTTCGCGCATAAGGTGAAGTCAACGCTTTAATGTGAGTCTGCACTTCAAATCCAAACATCAAATTATAGACGTAAGAGACGATGTTACCCATTCTCATTCGAATCGTACTAATACTTGGATGAATAAAGAATATCAGATAAAATCGTTTCGTAATTCAAACTAAAAATTCAAAAAATTTTATTAGTCAACTTTCCATGAAATTTTTTATCTAATCTTTTTTTTGGCGGTTAAATCGTTCCTAATTTACTAATAAATTTACCTACTCTTAATCCGATTACTTTCACTGAAATTTGTTAATGTTTTAATTATTCAAATTGACAATTATCTGAAATTAAATTTTAAAAAAAATATATATTAAAAATTCTCAAATGATCACTGATCATTGATTAATTAAAACTATTTTAAAAGACTAAATTCTCTTAATGAATCAAATTGTTAGATAACGTTCCAAATTTTATTCCAAATATTTGAGTTTTAATACGTTTTCGACTCAACGGTTGATTGTGGGTGAAGTTGTGTTGAACAAGTATTAAAGTGGAAGATATTGATAGTATACGTATCGTAGTTGTGATATAGAAATGGAGCTATTTTATTTTCTGTTCCCATTATATGGAAAAAAGGTGGAAGTAACGTTGTTTCGAATGAGGAAACGGTGCTTATAAACTGAAAATGTTAATTATAAACATTTCTTTTTATTTCGACATTCATAAGAAAATCTTTGAAATGGATGAAGGAAAATTCCGATGTCATTGCGCAGTTCTGATGTTTCTAGAAATCGCTACACACTTTCCTCTTCCGTTTCAGATGGAAATTGAAACATTTCGGGTTATCTAGTGGAGATATTTTGTTTGTTATATGAACAAATTGTAAAATTATTCCCAAACAATGTAGAAAATATAGAACTATGGAGTTAGTGAAGGTTCGTTGAAATAATTTGGGTAGAATTGGGAAAACGGTCTTTATTTTTACTTCTTTCAATTAATTTCCGACCGTTTTTAAATAAAGTTTTCCTCATCTCACCTAACAATGGTACTATGATCTTTTAAAATTTTCTTTGAGGATCATAGAGTCTCTACAATCATTCTTTGATCATGAAGAATTCTGATAGATGTTTCATTAATTGTTTGGAGATAATAAGAATTTCATCACTAAACATAATTGATATGGGTTCTTGAGTAATTTGTGATAAGAATAATAAGAGGAATTTGTTTGGTCAGAAAACCATGTTCGTAACAAGGGAGAAATTTAAAGATATAACTGTTTGGTTTTATGAATTTCTATGAATTGTTATTTATTTATAAAAGAACGGTAATTGCTGGATTCGTTAGAGTTAATTTAATAAGGAATCAAATTGGAAAATATTATGTAGCAAGTGTGAAAGTTCTGAGAAATGAAACGTTCGTTTGAATTGGAAGGACGAACGTATAAGGTCGTCACTAGTCAATGAATGCTCACCAGTCGACTCGATTCAAAAGGAATTGTTCTTGTTAATAATTGATTTAGCAGAACGTTGAATAGACTGAGGGAACAATTAGGGAATATGTAACCTTTGAAATGATCTGGAGGTCAATAGAATATTTGGAAATATTTTTGAATGAACAATCAATCAAACATTCAATCAATCAATCGTTCTCTATAGTCATTCAAAGTTTATTCGTTCACTCTTCTTTCATATTGCCTCAAAAAAGTTTTTAATAAAATATTTTATTTAGAACAAGAAGAAATGAAAGAAATGATGATAAATGTTTTGGCGCTTCTATCTGTTTGCTTCCTTTTTCATCGTTGCAATGCCGTTTGTGATTGGAATGGAATGGGTTGTGATATTACAAGTAAACGGTGCGAGAATGATTTCTCAATTACAACTCTCAATAATCAACTCAATTTGAAACTGAAATTTCGTATTAATCTCGATAATAATTATGTGGCGTTCGGTCTCAAATGTCCTTATCAAGACACTTACAACATTTATATAGTATATAAATTGAATGGAAATATCTTCATCGAACAAGCGAGAATGTATCCGAATAATTTGAATAACTTTCTTGGAAGTAATCGATTGAATATCAACGGAAAAGTGGAATACTCAAAGATCAATAACGAAAATTATATCAATGTGGATATCAAGCGAAATTTAAATTCGTTAATCTTCCCCACAAATTGTTGCGTCGATGTCAAATGGTTTCGAGGCTACACCTTCCAAAATCAGTTGAGACAAATCTATGTGAATGGAACATCATCGAGTGCGATGTGTATAAATGAATGTCGAAGGTTCACTTTCATCCAATTCTATTTTTCAATTATTTCATTTTTCCACTAGTAATACGAATGTTTTCTACGATGACCCGTGTCTGAGTAGTCCATGTCGAAATGGTGGAAATTGTTATATTTTTGGGACGAATTTACATCGTTGTCAATGTCCTTATCCGTACGCTGGGAATAATTGCGAATTTAAAGAAGGTTTGAAAATCTCTCAAATCATCTCAATGAAAGAGAAGGTAGTTGAGAAGTAAAATGTTTAAGAAAATGATGAGAAGCAACTAATCAGAAGGGAGAAGATAGATGACTCTTTATTAGGAATTGTTTGTTCTCTTATTAGAACTGATGAAAGAATATTTTTTGGAGGGGAAATGAATAAGAATTAACGGGAGGAAAATGGAAGGAAAACCGTTCTCTACATTTTCATCATTATTCACAAACGTTCTTTATGATTAAAATGTAACTTATCTCTCGGTCGAAGACGAATGATCGAATCATTCTAGGAAAACACATTTACGATAGAATCGCTACAACTTAACGACGTTTCTCACTATTCTATTTATCTATTGATCAATTCTCAATTATGAATCGTCGATTCCACCATGTAGTTCATGTAGTCCGTGTAGTGTTTGTAGTTTTTAGACGTAATGTTTGTCTCTTCTCGTTGATAGTGTGGGAAGGAAAAGAAAAGTGGATGATGCAACAAACGGCGTATAAAGGAGCAAGAGATGGAGAATGGAACATCTCGTAATTCGTCGTTTACAATATTCGATATTTTCAATTACACTGAAATTATGAACATCATTTTCAAATGATGACGTTCACATTTACTGCGATTCTGTGAATAAATTTGCATAATCTCTAGTATCTTGTTCACTGCTGAACTAATATGGTCATGAACTTGATTGAACGTTCATATCGGAAGAGAAATAATTGAGAAACAGAAAAGAAATTTGAGATTAGAGTGTTCGATAAAAAAAGAAAGAAATTTTCTTCGATTTCACTATAAATATTTTCATCAAATTACTTCTTCCCATTTCATATAAATTGACTAACGTTAAGTAATTTATATCGTTCTTCCTTCCACTTATTCGTTCGAGTCATATCCAATTAAAATTCCAATTGCAAACCAAAAGTAGATTACATACAACATTATGATGCAACTATGGAAATTTCGTTTTGTTTATCTGTTTCTTATTTGGCGATTGATTCACATCTCTCTCGGTCAATATAATCCTCTCTGTTCGTGGACGGGCCGATCGACACGTCAACAAAACTTCAATATAAATGTTAATCTTCAAATGGTTGGAAGAGATCGCTTCTTCATCGATTCAACAATGCCGTTCGATGACTCGCATTGGATCGGTATCGGCTTTACCAGTAACGGGGAATTTGTTTGACGATTTGTTCTTTTTTTGTTCTCATTCATTCAATTATATTAAAAGATCAATTCCGATCTATATGTCGTTCACAAGAATGGAAGTAATAATCTAATTTTATGTGATATGTTAGAAACGTAAAGAATATTCCCTTATCCAATTCACTTCCATCAATTAAATAGGTACAGTAGTCCTGACGGTTATTTGACATTGGATCTCCAACAATCCATCTCAGGCAATGGCTCACTTAACGGAAATCAAATTCACTTATCATTGGAGAGATTGGTCGATACTCATGACACACAAGATGTTCCATTAACCAATTGTGCTTATGTGATTTGGGCGACTGGTGACAATTTTTTAAAAACATTTTAGAGAATAATCTTCAAAATTATTAGGTGTCATGTTGGGCGAATATCTAGGACCATATATCGATTATGGAATATCAAAAACTAAATTATGTCCTCAACAATGTCGGTCAGGCGTCATTCAACCACCCACCTTCCTACCAACAATTCCCACACCACCACCAACCATCATACCGGCTCTGTTAGTCATCGCCCATGTTTTCTCAAGGAATCCACTCTCTAAATGTTCTAGATGCGATCCGAATTTCTGTCAGAATAATGGTATTTGTGTAGGACGTAATCGATGTCGATGTCAAACGGGTTTTGTTGGGAATCGTTGTCAATTTCCAGGTTTAGTTGAATTTTTTGTCATTTATTTTGTGAGGGAAATATATTTATTTTGATATTCGACAAATTTCATACATATGAAAAGAAGGAAAATTTTATGAATTGCTTATTAATGCTTCCACTCCTTTCCCTATTAGTTGGATAAGGAGCATCTTCTTCTTACTCGTCTCGTAGTCGTAGTGTAGTGGCCTGCTATTATTTAGAGGCGATTCAATTCTTATTCATAAGAAAGTTGAATGCCTGAATGGAACAGGATTTATGATGAATCGTTTATTTGGGGAAGTGTCCATGAAATTAATTGAGTGGAGGAAACAATGATTAATTTTCGATAATTGACTATCAACTCAAATTGACGGGAATAGTAGCAGAAAACAACAATAGTTTAGGGGAGGAAATTATGTCAATTGACAGGAATTATAATGATGTTGAGAAAAGTAATGAAATAAACATTGTGGGGCGCAATCGAAGCTTCATGGTGTGGGTAGCAATTGTTAATCATGAATCATCTGCAACACTAAAACAATCAATTCATTGAAGTGAAATATAATTCTGGGGGAAAGAAGATGCTTTCGTCTTCCCATTGAGCTCTATTATTCCAACTGTCGTCTCTACATATAAGAAAGACATCTTCTCACCATGTCAACGGCATTTGACAACGAACAAAGATCATTGGAAGTTTGAAGGAGAACAAAAACAAATTGAGGAGAAGAATAAGTACATAAGTTGAATGAAGTACATTCTCTTCTATCTGTTCTTCTCCCCCAAATGATTTCTTTTATTAGCGAAATCAAAAAAAAAATTTTTATAAATTATACATTAATGAACGTCGATGTCTTCACAATTGACTATTGCCATTATTGGTGTTAATACTTTTAATTAATATTACCATTCTCCTTTATAGTTTCCCCTCATTTCTGAACGTTCCTCAAATATTCTCCTTTCCTTCCCAATGTTTCGACGAAGCGATGGTGTATATTAATATCAGAAATTTTGAGAGCAAATTACCAAGTATATAAAATCGGTTGATGTCTATCGCTCTCAGAAATTTTTGTTATTACTTTCTCTCCTAACACCAATTTCATTCACATCTGTACAGTAATCGAAGCATTATCTCTTCGATCTTCTTCATCATATTTCCAAAAGACATGGAAATGAAGAGAACTCAGTTAATGTCTCCAGAAAACTTCATAGTTTTAGTGTCTTCATTATCGCTCTCATCATTATCGTCATCCTCATGAACATATTTCTTCCCAAATTTGTTTTTATTGCATTATTATCGCTTTTTAAAACAATCGGTGTTTGGTAATAATTAATAGTCCAATTTGATGTCATTCGAAAGTAGTACGACATTGACAAAACTTTCTTCTTCACAAATCATCAATTCATAACTTAATCGATGGTTGTCTACAATTTCGCGATGAATGAGTCCGTTTCCGTTAAACGTTCAACAAATTTATCACACTTTCCACACCACCTCCAAACCAATCACCACGATTATGTCAATGAAATCTCGAAAAATAATTCTTCACGATTTTTCTAAGTTTTCCTCAAATTCCTTACTTTTTTTTGGTTTCTCTTTTATTTTTCATCCAATCACCATCTTCGTTATAAGGTTTATGGAGGTTTAAAGAGGTTTATGTGGACGCGTTTCCTTAATTATTGATCGGGTGAGAAAAATAAAATGTGATTCACTTTAAACAAATTTGTCGTCATGACAATGAGAACTTGAAGGTAAGACGAACAAACTAGCGCGTTTCCGTGCTTCGTTTACCTTCGTTTCTCCATTTCTTCCCTCCTCAATTTTTCCAGTCAGAAGGAAAAGAATATTTATTATATTACTCATTAAACATGAAGGTTTACATTGGTAATGATCGATTTTTTCTCGAATAAATACCGAATAAATTATAAATTTGAAAAAAAAATTTTCTTCATTTTTTTCCTCTTACCCCCGTCACTTTACACCACCGACAATCGGGAACATCATTCTCACTACTTCAATCAACAATTCTTGTTGAAAGGAATAACGATTACTTCCCAAATAAGTAATGAAAAATTTGAGTTTTCACAAACTTTAAACTCTTTCATTTCATCAAGTAATTTTTTCGATTATTTCTCAAATATTCAATTAACAGAACGATTAATCAGAAATTCTTTATCGCTTTTAAATTTATTAGTCATTTCTTTTCATTTTCGTTCAAATTCGAAAGATAATTATATCAGTTGAAATGAAGTAAATCATTATTTACGGATTTCCTTGGTGACTACGTAATTTTAGTGATTGATTTGGAGATTCTGAAATTTCCTCCTATTTTCCTAATTATCAGGTGTTCTCTGGAGTTAATGATGTAACAAAATTTTCGTTTACAACGCGTTCACTAATTGTAAACGCACAATACGTTGGGTTATCATATATATCATTGTTATGACGACAACGGCAACGGTTTGATGAGACGTGTTTTAGGAGAGAAATAAAGATAACATTCGTCATTAAATTTCATATTGGACCCTTCTCGATTGTTCTCGTACACAAACTTTTATTTTTCTGTCATCGGAATAAGAGAGTTGAAAAAAAGCTATAATGATCATGAAGCGACAATTGCCGCTGTTAGTCACAATGCTCTGCATGGTGAACTTTGGTATCGCCGTCGAAACGACGATTTGGAAATATCCTCCAGGATGTTCGGGCGATACATGTGATATCGATGTGCAGATAATCAACGAGGGAGATAAAGTGAAATTTGATGCTCTTATGAATTTGAAGAGTACACAATGGGCAGGATTCTCTCCAACCGAGAACGAAGAAATTGTTAGAATTAAAATTTTATAATTGTAAAATAACATTAATTTTTGTTGAGAAGAAAAATGCACATTTGTTTATCGGTTCCAAAGATGGATCTGGTCAGGCAAAAATGTATGTCGTTCGTGTCAATTCGGATCATTCAACTGAAATTGTTATGAATAAATTTGATGGAAGTGCTGAATTTGAGAATGGAAATACCAATTTGATTCGACTAAAATTAAATCTGATGAAAGATGATATTCCTCCATGCTACTATATTTATTCGGCGAGAGGTATCTTAAGTGCGAATTTATTGAATTCTATCCGTTACAACATCTCGAGCGCTTCTTCCAATATCCGACAGTTTGGCAGTTGCAAGGGTGAAGTTGAAAATAGAGAGAATGTCACGGCTGTTGGATCTGGTGATCAATCGAAGAATAATACCGGTCGTCAAATGACAACTCCATGTGGAGCGGTCAGGTGTATGTTTGGCGATTGTAAATATGTGAATAACCAACCAACATGTATTTGTAATCCTCGATATACCGGTCAAGGTTGTACTGAACAATTCAATTGTCAGAGTACTACCCAAAATAATGCTTGTGGTATAGGTCAGTGTAGATACGACAGCAATCTAGGTGCATACAAATGTCAATGTCCACTAAATTATTATGGATCGAAATGTGGTTCTTTTTCAACAACCCCTCTCACTAATTATTATAATAATAATAATAATAATAATTATAACAACAATAACAATAACAATAACAATTATAATAATGGAAATTATCAGTCGGACAGTTCGATTTGCCTAGAACAACGTTGCTCCAATGGAGGTAAATGTGTGGCATTAAGAATTCCACCATTCTTCAGATGTGAGTGTATCAACCAATATAGTGGTCCGATGTGTGAAATTACCGGTTGTACTTCTACTCCATGTCAGAATGGTGGTACTTGTCTTCCAACAACGGGAAATGCACAAATGTATACTTGTCGTTGTTATGGAGGATATGTCGGACAGAATTGTGAGATATCCCCTTGCGTAGGCGCCGGTTTCCAATGTCGGAATGGTGGACAATGTCGCACTGGGTTAAACGGGGAATTACAATGTATATGTCGTGGCCTCTTCACAGGACTACGATGTGAGACACCGTTAGTTTCAAACATTCCTTTAAACGAAACTAATTCTTCTATAGATTGAAACAATGTACGGTGGACTTTTGTAAGAATGGTGGTATATGTTCCGAACGGATGAACGCTCAATCTGTACCAACTCTCAACTGTCAATGTATGAATCAATACACAGGACAATTTTGTGAACAACTGATCAGTTTCTTATTCTCTTCTCTCTTATAATATCTCTCATTTATTCAGATAGTTGTACGGTTGGTTACTGCAGTATTCATGGTCAATGTATCATGAATAACGGATTACCTTTATGTACTTGTGGTTTATCGTTCACGGGACCACGTTGTGAAACGGAAATAAGTTTATTAAATATTCATTCGCCTTCATTTTAATTATTGCTTTCTCTCCTATTTTTTGCTGATAAAAATAATGCTTTAACTCATTTCGCCAATTATAAGAGACGAAATGCTCAGCCTTAAATTGTGGGAGGAATGCCGTTTGTGTTGAGGAGACTAATGGAGTTTCCCAATGTATCTGTAAACCATTGTATGGGGGACCGAATTGTGGAAGTTTAACCGAACTAACTTTTAACATCTTAATAATTTCTTGCTTTTCCAACGCTTTTATGATACAGTTAGTTATCAAAGAAAATGCTTAGAAGAAAATGTTTGTCAGAATGGCGGCATGTGCATTATTCTTAATACAAATAACTGGAATTGTCTATGTCCGGTCACTCATACCGGTATGACATGTGAACAGGCTTTTGGTAATTCTTCATATTTTATTTCATCAATTTTTATTTCATATTCTATCATTTTTCAGATGTTTGTAGTAATTTCCGTTGCGAGAATGGAGGTCGTTGCGAGGGTGCAACTGGGGCTCCCAAATGTGTTTGTCTACCGTACTATGCAGGTACTCGCTGTGAAGAAGTTTAATGACTTTTTACATTTTTCCTTCACAAAATTTGATTCGAACTAACTAGAAAATATCGAAATGTCAAGGGAACACTTGTAAGAATGGTGGTATTTGTGTAGCGAGTCCGGCTGATTATCATAAATTTTATTGTATATGTATTAACGGATTTACTGGAACATATTGTGATCAACCACAAAGTTTGACTTCTATTCATTATTCAAATAATAATATTATACTCTATTTATTAGATTATTGTTTGAATAATCCGTGTAGAAACGGAGGTACATGTGTACCCAGAACTCGGGGATATGATTGCAGATGTGTAAGCGGTTTTACTGGTCCAACATGTTCAAATACTGAAAGTTTATACAATTCCTTAACTCATTAAGCTTTCAACTTGATCCAATAGGTAAATGTTCTCCAAATCCTTGTTCAAACGGGGGTATTTGTATAACAATTACAACCAGTCCCGGTTATCTATGTAAATGCAACGCCGGTTATCTTGGACTAGGTTGTGAATTATCATCGGACCCTTGTGACAGTAATAAATGCTCGTTAGTTTTATATTTACTCCCAATTATATTTGTTATCAATAAATAAATCAGGAATGGTGCAACATGTATTGCTCAAGGTACCACCAACTACCAGTGCAAATGCCCACAAAGATTCAGTGGTTTCTTCTGCCAGATAGCGACCGATCCGTGCACATTAAATCCACAAGCTTGTCAAAATGGCGGTACATGTATACCATTATATGATACGAACAGTTATCGATGTAACTGCAATATTCAATTTACGGGAACTAATTGTGAAACGATAAAAGACCCGTGTAAAAGAGACCCTTGTCAAAACGGCGGTATGTGTCAAAAAGACAATACTTACGAGTCGTATCAATGCCTTTGTACTGTGAACTGTTTTGGGACACGTTGTGAAACATGTAATCCTTGTGCGACTCCATACTGTCAAAATGGTGGTACTTGTCAAGCCAACCTACAATTAAGACCACCAACTGGAACATGCATCTGCTCCTCTCAATTTACTGGCCTGCGATGTGAATTAGTCATTAAAGCTTGTGCATCAAAACCTTGTATGCAAAACACGGTATGCACGGACTTACCGTCCGGAGATTATCGATGTAACTGTAATGCGCAATTTACGGGGAAAAATTGCGATGAATTCTTTGATCAATGCTCATCGCCGAGATGCATGAACGGTGGAACATGTACGAATATTGGTCAAGTTGGTCAAGCAATTTCTTCCAAATGCTTCTGTCCCATCAGTTACACCGGGAATCGATGTGAAAGGAGGATCACAATTTGTTCACAAGATACGTGTCGAAACGGAGGAACTTGTACAGACACTAACAGAAATTTCCAATGTCGATGTCCTCCAAACTATTCAGGGTCTCGATGCGAATTCTCCAACATATGTCTAACGGTTGTATGTCAAAATGGAGGCACATGTGTTCCTTTAAAAACAGGAATACAGATTTCTTATAAATGCTCCTGCGCTAACGGATTTTTCGGGAATAATTGCGAAAGTTAGGGAAATTGAATCAAATATTTTGGAAATTGAATTAAATTTTATTTTAACAAAATTAGAACGCATTACGGCATGTGCAAGTTCTCCATGTTTGAACGGGGGACAATGTGAAGAATTGGTCAATGGTTATCAATGTAGATGTCCTCCCGGCTTTGGAGGTGATAGATGTTTATCATTTCAAGGTTAATTTATTGTCCTCTGAGGAATTAGCCACGTATTTCTTAAGATGCGTGCACGGTTAACTTTTGTGCCAACGGGGGTACATGTAGAACGAATGCACAAAATCAGCCAACCTGTCTATGTTTAGCGTGCTTCGAAGGACCACAATGTCAACAAAAAAAGGGTTTTCTTTCTTCATTGTTATTGCTTCTTTCATTAATTCGTTTTGGGGTATTCATTCTTGGTTTTTCCTTGCTTTTATAATCTATCTCGTCTCTCCATTCATCTTTAAAATGGCCATAACGCTTATGTTACAATCGCTTGTAAAAAATATGATTAGATCTTTGTGGAAGCGTTAATTGTAAGAACAACGGTATTTGTGTTATGGATTCTCTATGCACCACAGCAACATGCAACTGTCCTAAATGTTATGCAGGACAATTATGTGGAGTTTCTGCAAGTTAATTTTTTGAATAATTTCTCTCATTGGAAAACCTTTTCAAATGTGTAATAGATGCGTGCGATCTAAATCCGTGCATGAATGGCGGACTTTGTTCTTTGAAGAATAATGATTGTTCAAGTTATGAATGCAAATGTACGAGTTGTTATAGAGGAACACTTTGTAATATTCCAAAACAACCATGTACAAGTAGCATATGCAACAACGGTTTTTGTTTGGTTGCGGACAAAAATTGTGAGTCGTTCAATTGTGACTGCAAACCAGGATGGACTGGTAAATATTGTAACCAAGAAATTGGTTTGTTTTATATTTCCATTTTGAATGAACTCCTTGTTGTTCAATAGATTTTTGTGCTTCCTCACCATGTCTAAACGGTGCGACATGTCGATCATCTATTACGATGGGATTTGAATGTCAATGTACGTGCGGTTTCTCCGGCGTGCGTTGTAGTATTAGAAGAAATTTATGTGAAAATATTAGATGTCAAAATGGCGGTGTTTGCACCTATAACAGTTCAATTTGTAGCTATAAATGCCAATGTAGTCAGTCATGTTACACTGGGAATTTATGTGAAACATATAGAGGTTGGTTTAACGAATCCACTTTTTGGTTTATTTAGTTTGTTGAAAGATCCATGTCGAGCAAATCCGTGTGGATCAAATGGTCAATGTATTTCAAATAGTTGTTCATTCAGTTGTCGATGTGCTGAATGTTGGGCTGGAGTGAGATGTCAAACGAATACTGGTCAGAATTTTATTCATCCGTTTTTTTATAGCTTTGATTGTAAAGATCCCTGTTTGTCTACTCCTTGTCAAAATGGTGGACGATGTTTGAAGACGAATGGATGTAACGGATATAGATGTACTTGTCTGACCGACTATACGGGTCCAAGGTGCTCCATTGTAATAGGTTTATTCTTTAGTTCCATTCGATTTCAATCGATTTACTTCTCAGATAAATGTGATGCAAGACCTTGTTTGAATGGAGGTACTTGTGTGTTCAATCGTCCACGCTTGACATATCGATGTCTTTGTCCCTGTGAATTTACTGGAATTAATTGTGAACTGACATTCGATCTTTGTGGTCAAAGCAGATGTGTAAACGGGGGAATTTGCCGTGCTGCCGGACTGCAAAATCAATGTACTATTCGATGTGAATGTCCATCAAATAATTGTTACACAGGTGAATTTTGTCAAACCGCACGAAGTATATGTGATAACAATCCATGTCAAAATGGTCGGTGTATTGCGATGTCGACGAATTGTAATGAATATCAATGTTCATGCGAAACATGTTACACCGGTCGTAATTGTGGCACTCTAATGGGTTAAATATTTTATGTATCGAGTCAGAATAATAATGTCATTATTAGACCCTTGTGCTAGAAATCCCTGCTCTAACCAAGGAGTCTGTGAAAGAAATATTGCAAGTTGTTCTTATACATGTAAGTGCGCGCAATGCTTCACCGGGCGAAATTGTCAAGAGTCTATAGGTTATACTTTCTACTTAGTATCCTCCACATACGATTTAGGGAAGGAACCTCTTATTTTTTCCTTAAGAAACTCACTAAATCATACTTGATTTCATTTGTTAATTATGAAATTAGTTTGTTTTCTTCTCACCGAAATCACGATAAATTATCAGACCTCCAATATATTCAAGAATTTCAGATTGTTTTAGATCACCAACAACTATCATCAATCCAACATTTATCTTCTTTGTTTGAAATTTGTTGTATAGAAAATAGATGCGCACTTCAACACTCCCATTCCAATGTAAACTGCACTCGCACATCGTTGTAAGATATTCAATGGACAAGTATTGTCGCCAAATATATTTCTGAAAATTGAGAAGTTTTGGAATTTTTCGAAAAAAACCAAGATTTAAAAATAACCAAACAAACTGACGCAACATGCCCAAATTTCTTCAATCTCAGCCTTAGACATTGGACAATATGACGAATACAAATATGACGTTCAATGACAATAGGAAATAATTTATCGCTTGCTTTTTTAGTTAAACGCTTTGAAAATGATAATTGGCAAAGGAATTGCTATTAATGCGAAAGAATACCTCAGAAGATGTACAATTCTCATTAGGGGAACCTATGAATCTTATCATCTATTCCTTTTCATTTTGATGTTCTTCTCTCCGACAAAAATATAAAAAGGAAATTATTGTCAAACTCAATGTCAACAGGCGGAAACGTGTGAAACAGATGAAAAATGTAATGTTCAATGTCGTTGCAATCCATGTTTCTTCGGAAACCGATGCGAACAACGAATAGATATTTGTGGAGATTCTAATCCATGTCAAAATGGAGGAAATTGTGAAATGAGTCCTACAGAATGCAAGTATCTGTGTCATTGTCCGCCATGCTTTACCGGACAAATTTGTGACCAAACAATAGGTTAGCACCGTCATCATTATCTCACGTGAACGATGACCATACTCACATTCTTCCTGAAATAAAATATTAGAAATTATTCTCTACACGATATAATATTCGTTATATATATCTATCTGTAAGACATCAAATCCGTTCCACGCATCATAACTTTTTACATATCTGTCAGTTATGAACGAAGCATATTTATTAGCAAAACACTTATCTTTTCGATATAAGTTCTTTGAAAATTTCAAACGATTTAGAATTCTAAAAGTTTTTCATAAAACTATAAACCTTCATTCCATTTCTTATTAATTGTTAATTTCTATTCATTTCAGATCCTTGTGCGGGGAAAAATTGTGGAAACGGTCAATGTATTAGGGATAATATGTATGGCAATAGTGCCAGTTGCACCGCAACCTGTCAATGCTCAGGATGCTATACAGGACCTAACTGCATGCAAATGATCAACAAATGTATGCCAAATCCCTGCTTAAATGGAGGAAGTTGTGTCCAAACGGGCGATTGTTCCAGTTTTTCATGTAGATGCCCAACGTGTTTCAGCGGACCAAACTGCGGTATTAGAATAAGTTTTTTGATTAGTTTTCGAATATGATACATTTAAATCTACTTTTTAGATCCATGTTCAACAAGGAATTGTGGGAACGGTAATTGTATACCCAATTTGAACAGTTGTACCGCGACATGTCAATGTCAGAGTTGCTTTACTGGTGCAAATTGTTTAATGCCGGTAAATAAATGCTTTCCTGATCCCTGCCAAAATGGTGGTCAATGTTTCCAAGATGCGAGTTGCACTTCATACCGATGCCAATGTCCCATCTGCACAACGGGACAAAATTGCGAAATTCAAACGAGTATAGTTTTCTTAAGAAAAATTCTATGACAATTTCTTTTAGATCCATGTCAAGGACAATCATGCGGTAACGGCCAATGTATTCCTAATTACACTACATGTACCTCTAATTGTCGTTGTACCGGTTGTTTTGAAGGTCCAACATGTTCAACCCAAATTAACAGATGTAATTCAAACCCTTGTCAAAATGGCGCTCGTTGTAATCCGACCGCAAATTGTGGTTACACATGTCAATGTCAAGCATGCACGAC
>JALJEE010002622.1:0-87812 GCA_023231475.1 Seison nebaliae | reverse complement strand
ACTTTACCAGAACACTTTACCCTTTTTCACCTCAAAACTTATTGAAATAAAATTCTTTACAAAACAATTGTGCTTCCGCAAGTTTTATTCATCGGATTGATAAACTTAATTGAAGATCCTCAATTAATAATATCATCCTTAATCTCACTCACTCTATAATTATAATCGACTTTTACGTAGGCCGACCAGCTTACAAATATTTGAAAGATAATCACAAATAATCTGTATTATATGGAATTGGTTATTATTTTGACAGTTTATCATCTATTTGGAATTTATATGATAAGTTTTGAAAATATATTATCGTCTATCAAGCGAAACGACAATAGAAGGTCAGTAATTAATAATGAAATTTGAAGAAATTAATTTGAATATATATAATATTAAACGTTCCAATATGTGGTTCGGTGGTGTAGTGGTTATCACGTCTGCTTCACACGCAGAAGGTCGCGAGTTCAATCCTCGCTCGAACCTAATTTTTTTTTCTATTAACTTGATTGAGATTCTCAGTTTTAATCTAATTCTCAATCCGTATTGAATTTCACATTCTACAACCATATAATCCGAACTGAAGCCGAACCTTAAGACATCCCCGAAATAGTGCCTAAACATTGCCATACTTATTGATAATTCGTTATTAAAATTTTACAGAAAATTTAAATTATTTTTAATGATTTTATCGTATTTTTCAGTTTTTCCTCAATTCCCGTTACAACCTTTCCAGGTAACTTTTTAGTAAGTTGTAAGCTTTAGAACTATCATTCCTTCGCAAAAGTGTTTCAAATTGTCGGAAACTAAAAGAGAAACAGTTTGAGCAAATCTGAAAAACCATTGGGAAATGCTTTTTATGTATCTATGAATATTCTCTCCTTCAAATTCAAATTGAAATATTTGGTCTAATGAAACTATCAGTGAAATATTTGAAGGTTATTACGACACCTATATTTTACGCGAATGGACCGCCACATTTGGGTCATTTGTACACATTGGTTCTTAGCGATGCCATAAATCGATGGAATAATATTCGTGGAGAACATTCAAAATTAGCGACCGGTTTAGATGAACATGGTACGAAAGTGCAACAGAAATGTAGGAGTTTGAAGATGGATAACTTCCAAGATTATTGTGATGGTATAGCGGATGAATTTGGAGATTTATCGAAAAAATTCAGCATCTCCTACGACATCTTCCAGAGAACGACATCGATCCAACATCGTTTATTGGTGCAAAGTATTTTGAATGAATTGCACAAAAAAGATTTATTGGAGAAGAAGAAATATCGTGGATTTTATTCGATGGTGGACGAATGTTTTGTAGACAAACAGACAATCAGTCAAATGACCAGCGATGAATTGAAAGAAAAGAAAGTTGAAGAGATTGACGAAACGAATTATTTCTTTCCCATCCACAAATATTTGGGAGAAGTGGAAAATTGGATAAAGAGGGAAGTGAAATTTAAACCGGAAAAATTCCGGTCAATCATCCTAAACGATATCAAACGATTAAATGAACGGAAAGAATCGTTGTCGATTACGAGAAATATCGATCGAGTTTCCTGGGCAATTGCCGTTCCTTTCGACCATAGTCAAACCATATACGTTTGGTTCGATGCTCTATTATCATATTTGACATCGGCTCTCCAACTCACATCGTTAAAAAAGGAGAAAATCGATTTTGAAAATTTTGATGGTTTTCGAGGGAAATTGATGGAAAATTGGCCTCCCAAATTGCAGATAATGGGGAAGGAAATTGTTAAATTTCACTTGATTTATTTTCCTTCAATTCTCTTGGCACTCGGTCTTAATCGATTACCGACTAATTATCTGATTCATGGACATTGGTTGAAAGATGAGAAGAAAATGTCGAAATCGATTGGAAATGTGACGGATGTGAAGGAGGAAGGTGAATTGTTAGGAAGAGATCAATTTCGATATTATTTATTGAGAACTCATCCGATTCATAACGATGCCAATTATTCCAGAAGGAATGCCATCGAATTAATCAATGCGGATTTGGTCAATACATTTTTCAATCTTTTCCATCGATGTGCCAACAAAAATTTGATGGGAGAAACGAGAAAAATATCATTTGATAAATGCACAATAAATGAGGAGGATTTATTGGATGAAATAGAGGAATTGTGTGATATGGAAAATAATGAAATAAATGGATTATTGAACGATAATAATTTCTCTCAAGCAATTCAAAATTTGAAAAAATATTTAATAAATGCAAATCAATTAATTGAGAAGAAAAAATTTTGGGAAGTAAAAGAGACGAATGAACAATTGAAAATTATCAGAAATCCTCTACAACTCGTTTATTTGATTAATGTTTATTATTATCCGATAATTCCACAATTATCTGAAGAATTGATGAGAACTCATTCATTCTTCTCTCAATTCAACCATCATCAATTCCGTCATGATGATGTGCGACAATTTTTCAATTATCTCAAAACGAGACGTTACGACAACTTCACAATCGAATTACCAAAAAATCATTTTGTTAAAAGAATTTCGAAAGAGAATGACATTTAACTCAATTTTTTTGTCTTTTCATCTTTTTTAGAAAATGTAAAATAAAAAACAACTCTCTCAATTTTTCCCAACAAAACATTTATTGAATTTCCATTAACCAATGAACGAATGAAGGAGAGAGAGAGAGAGAGAGAGATAGGGGAAAATAGAAAATGAATTTCATATTCAAATCTTAAGCTCCTCACTCAAAATTCGGGAAGAAGATTATTTATTTATTTATTTGATGAATTGATTGAAAAATTCAAATTGGCATAATGGGAAGGAAGAAACGTCGAGAACCCAAACCATGGTGCTGGTATTGTAATCGAGAATTTGACGATACGAAAATCTTAACTCAACATCAGAAGGCGCGTCATTTCAAGTGTGCTTTCTGCAATAAAAAATTGTATACAGGTCCCGGATTGCAGATCCATTGTATTCAGGTGCACAAAGAGAAGATTGAGCGCGTGCCAAATGCCACACGAGGTCGAGACGACATTTCGTTAGAGATCTTTGGTATGAACGGAATACCGGACGCTGATTTATTAGCACATAATGCTGAATTAGAAGGATTATATCAAGCCAAACGACAATTGATGTCGGTGACGGAATCATCATCGAATAATGACGATATTCCAATTCCATCAATATCAGCACCATTTCCTAATGTTCCTTTGGCGGATATACCAGTTCCACCACCACCCGCTGTCACTACGATCCCTCTCATATCCAAATATAATAATATTATCACACAACCAAATAATATTAGCACGTCAACGACATTAATGTACAAATCACAAGATCAACCAAATCAGAAATTATTTATTCTTCCAACATCATTTACGCCGATTAACAATCAGCCACCACCACCCACAACCACCACATTAATCAATAATAATAATAATAATAATAATAATTTATCGTCAAATAATGGGGGATGGAAAGAAATGGTCGTACCGTCCGATCACACAACCACCCTACAATTACCATCACTACAAATCGAAATTGGGAAATCATCGAAATTATTTCATCCACCCTTCGATATCTCGTTGGAGGAATTTCGCGCACATCTACCAAACTACTCGAAAAGAAATCAAAGTTATTCTCATTCTGAACACTTTATTTTCTGAACTGTCATCCAATTTCACAGATTTCGATAATACAAGTGTCCTCACCAACACTCTCTCCAAACGCACTCTCATCGCCTCTCCCAAAAAATATTAGAAGAAGAAATTTTTATTCATCAATCCGATTCGAGGTTAAGTAGAATATTTAATGAGAAAATACTTCTTTTTCATTTCGTGTAATAAAGAAAAACATTTTTATCTCTTTTTCTACTATTGTCATTTCATTTTATTACTCCTCATTCACTCACTCATTCATCTCTTTTATTAGTGAGAAATTGTTTAAATAAATTTATCATATTCAAAAATTTAGTTTATCTCAACACGATAATTATTCGCGGTCTTTCAAATATCTCCATTTCTTAACAGATTTCTTTTTCTCCATCTAAATTTTAGATTATTCCCCAAATTCTTCTCACCAAATGGAATCAGTTCCCTGGTTCGTTTTTTTTCTTCTTTTTCAATAAATTAATTCAAATTAATTTTATGGAATTTTGAAAGGATTGAGAAATATCGACCGATTCAAATTAATGACATTTTAGGACATAAAGAAATTATCGATCGATTTAAAGTTTTCTTTGTTCTCCCTTCCTTTTCTGATGAGTTCACAGGGAACTAATAGATTTTCGCACAAAATGGAAATATCCCAAATATTCTATTGGCTGTTCTCATTCTTTTTTCATTCCGTTACCGTTATCAATTTCTCTTTTTTTCAGGGACCACCCGGTGTGGGAAAGACCACCTCCATTCATTGTCTAGCTAGAGAATTATTGAAGGAATATTATCCGCAAGCTGTTCTCGAATTGAATGCATCAAATGAACGGTTATTTCTTTTAATTAATAAAATAATAATATTTTAATTCAATTTTTTAATAATAAAAAAAAATTTTTAATTGAAAATTTAATTTGTTTTAATTTGAATTTAGTGGAATTGATGTGGTGAGAAATCGGATAAAATCGTTCGCTACCAGATTAATGAAATTACCAGAAACATGTCATAAAATCATCATTTTAGATGAAGCTGATAGTATGACAGAAGCTGCACAACAAGCGTTACGTCGCATTATGGAAATGAACAGTTCCACTACCAGATTTGCATTAGCTGCCAATACATCGAGTAAGATTATCGGTTCCAATTATTTTTCTTATTTCTTCATTTGATTATCCTACTTTTCTAGAAGCTATCCAATCTCGATGTGTTTTCATTCGATTTCGACGATTGGAAGAAATGGAAATGATCAATCGATTAAAGGAGATCATGAAAGCTGAAAATGTTTCTTGTTCCGTCGAAGGATTGAACGCCATCATTCAATCATCCGAAGGTGACATGAGACAAGCGATCAACAATCTCCAATCGACATACTTCGGATTTGGAGTTGTGACAGCAACGAACGTCTATAAAGTATGTGATGAAGCTCATCCGATATTATTAAAACGAATTCTTCGTCAATCTTCCACAAACATTCATCAGGCACTTCTCGAAACGGAGGAATTACTCAAAGACGGATATTCCCCCTCAGATATTCTTATTCAATTATCGAAAATCATCTATCGGATGGATGACAGTCGATTTATGGAGGACAAGGAGAATGGCCCGCAAAAATATGACGAATTAATTCATCTCAAATACATCGAACAATTGGCGGAGGTTCAGGTTGCGAACGCTCAGGGCCATATCACCCCACTCCAACTTCGAGCATTCTTATGTCGATTGAGTAAAATCTCCAAATAAAATTGAATGACAATTTTAAATTTTTCAAACTAAATTTTTAAATTTCTCAAAACAAATTTTTAAATTTTTCAAACTAAATTTTTAAATTTGTCAAAATAAATTTTTAGATTTTTCAAACTAAATTTTTAAATTTTTCAAACTAAATTTTTAAATTTCTCCAAATAAAGTTTTAAATTTCTCCAAATAAAGTTTTAAATTTTTCAACCTAAATTTTTAAATTTCTCAAAATAAATTTTTAAATTTTTCAAAATAAATTTTAAAATTTTTCAAAATAAATTTTTAAATTTTTCTTTATCTTAAAAATTATTCCGCCATATTTTTTCTCATAATGGCAAAGAGAAGAAGAAGTGATGATAACAAATGTAGAATATTTTTATTTCTTAATTTTCTTCAAAAAAAAACGGAGATAATGAAAAAGTTTAATTTGTAATTTTCTGTTCTTGTGTAATAAGAGAAATGATTGTTTTCTTTCCGAACTTTTGAAATGGAATTGAAAGAAAAGGAGTAATAGTAGTAGTAATAGTAGTAGTAGAAGAATATTGAATAGAAATCGGATTAGCTTATTAACAAATAAAATGAAAGTGTTCAAATGAATATGTTTTTTTTTGTTAGGGGT
This sequence comes from Seison nebaliae, assembly GCA_023231475.1. Taxonomy (NCBI): domain Eukaryota; kingdom Metazoa; phylum Rotifera; class Pararotatoria; order Seisonacea; family Seisonidae; genus Seison; species Seison nebaliae. The sequence goes on along the minus strand of JALJEE010002622.1, from coordinate 81,821 downwards.
GGTGGTGGTGGTGGTGGAGAATAGAATTGAGAGAAAAGAAATACTGTAATTAAATTTTAATTAGTTTACTGCATACATGTACGAAATTGGACTATCTACAAGTAAAATAAGAAATAATCAGAAAAGAGGAAAAGTTCTTTTGTCGCTGACGCTAAAAAAATAAAGGAGGTGCTCGATGGAAGATATGTCGATGGAATCAAACCAATTCTCGTCGAGTATATCGTTAAAAAAAATGAATTGAAAATAATTATTGAATGAACTAAAAAAAAAGGTTGGTTAAAGAATGGAATTCGAGAATGAAATCACAATAAAATGTTGAAGAAAATATTTTTCTTTTAATTCATGTGAATGCTTTTTTTTTGTCGAATAAATAATAATTTTGTCGAGAATGGAATAAAGTCAGGAGGAAAAATTAGTTCACATGTCGATAAGATGAGAATGTTTTGTTTTGGGAAATTTGGTGGAGAAAAGTCGAATAAGATGGAGAATGTTCATAATTCTTTTTTTTTTCTGGTACGGGGAAAAACATGGAAAAGTGAGGGAGAAAGAGAGACGAATTGATAATATGTTGAAAACAAAATTATTTAGACTGATTGTGTTGAAAAAGAAGAGAATTCTGTTTGGAAATTAAAAATCACTATTCAAAAAAAAAAATGGTTTGTTTTGTTGAAAAAAAAAGGGAAAGAAGTTTTTGTTGGGAAAAATTATTTCGTCGTGTCGAATGGTGGAGAATGAAGAGATGAATTTATTGATTATTATTTTGTTTGTTTTTGTTTGAGATACGATAACAATTAAAAAGGAGCGAAGAAATGAATAGATAATAATGAAATGAGACATTCGTCAATGAAGAAATGTGGGGAGAGGAGAGAGTAGGAATCTCAATTCATAAATGAAAAATAGTTGAAGAAAATTAGATTTTTTTTTAAATGAGGAAACTAAATAATTTTTTTTCATTCGAACGACTAGAACAATTAGTTTCTTAATAAAAATTGAAAGTAATAAATTGAAATTTGGTGACAATGCTGTTGTTGTTGTTGTTGTGTTGTTGAACGGATAAAAAATGATTAACTGTTTTGTCTCGAAATTTTCTCGAGTTTTATCTTATGTGGGCGTATTGTGTGAGATTGTGCATTTTTTTGTGTGTAATCGTGCACTAAATAGTTTATGCGTACTTCAGTGTGTATGTGAGAGTGTGTGTAATTGTGTTGGTTTGATTATGTATCTATATATGTGTGTGTGTGTGTGTGTGTGTGTGTGTATGGGTATGTGGAAGACTAGAACTAATCGATATGTAATAAATGAAATTCTTCGTCGTCATCACTCAATTCGTAGATATAATAACGATTGTCAAGATACTTCTCCTCTTTAACACGTTTCAAATATTTCTGCTGTGTAGCTTGCTGTTGTTGTTGTTGTTGTTGTTGTGGCGGTTGGTTGAAACTATTCCGATGACTATAATTTAATCGATTAATACGATTTCTATTTAATTTTGGTAAATAATGAACGGTTTTACTCGTACTATTTGAACTGTTGTTGTTTTTTGTCGATTGACGTTTTCCTGTTAATTTCGATTCGGTCTTATCTCCAATAGTAGTGGTAGTGGATGAATTATGATTCTGATTGGAAAGAAATGGAGATGTTGCACGACATTGACCGTCATTCTGTTTTTCAAACAGAACGATCGACAATTCCTTGGCAGGAAATTCCTTATCAGTTTTCTTCTTCTTCTTCTTCTTCTTTTCATCGACTTCCGTATCGGTTTGATGATTTCGATGGAAATGGATGGCGCCTAATTTCATGTAATCTCGACCATTCATCATTTGACCATATGAGATGGTTTTGGATGAGAAGAAATTGCGACCTCGAGAACTCTCTCGTCGACGACGTCGAAGGAGGAGATTTATTTTGTAGATTTCATGTTGATAAAGAATTTGTTCAGACAATTCCCGAGCGAAACAAGAGAGTGAGTAAGAGAGATTTTTCACTAATTCCGGTGGTACATTCAAATTCATTTGATCTTGCTCTTGAAAATTGTCTTTTTTTTTCAAAATTTTCCTTCGAGAATTCTTCCCGAATGAATTAAATATTTTCATGAGATAATTCTCGATCGCTTCCGTCCGAACATTATCGATATCGTCGATGATGAATTCGTTTAACGAATTCTCTTCATTCTCTTCCGAGTTGTCCTTCTCTTCCATTTTGTTGTTGTTAGTCTCTTGAAATTTCGTGTCGAATGGTTGAGATGTTGAGTCGATTTTTGTTCTTTCTCCAGATGTTTTTTTCTTTTCTGATGAGATTGTCATGTCATTTGAATTTTCTTTTTTCTCTTCACATTTATCTTCTTTCTGTGTTCCAAATAAGATTTTTGCGTCGTTCTTAGAACAGACTTGCAATTCACCATACCTGTCACAATAAAAGATCCATTTACGTTCGTCGTCGTCGTTGATGACTGGAATGTAGTTGGCAAGATTACATTCGCTTCGTTGGATCGTTTCAGCTTGACAACGGAATTTATCCAACAGACACAGATCTCCCCACAGAAAATCGTCATGTTCACTGTCGAATTCTCTCCCCCCGAAATCATTCTCTCCGAAATTCAATTCACCGTTTATCAGGAAATTATTATTCTCCTTCTCACTCTCCGCCCGTTGAAGATTGTTATGATAATTCATATAATTCATTAAATTCTCTTCCTCTGCTCCATAATATAAACTTTCGTCGTCATCATCATCATCATCATCATCATCATCGTCATCATCATCGTCAATTTGATGGAATTGTCGATGGAATAAATAATGGTCTTGTCGATGAGCATCGTCATTATAATTCTTGTGATGACGTCGTCGTTGTCGTTGTCTTCTTCTCTTCCCTTCCTCCATCTCCATCTCATCATCATCGATGATTTGTTGTTGATCATTCGAATCGTAAAGACTATCGACATTTCCGTTCATATCCAATTGATGTTTGATTGGTCGTTGTTGTTGTTGTTCGGAATAATTAAATTCATTTTCACTATCGGAATATTCATCGAACGGTACCGGTATACGTGGATTATCGTTGAAACGTTTATTCGACAATTCTTCCAATTCGCTCTCGAGATCCAAATCTCCCATCTTCATCAATGATGACGACTCCCTTAACGAGTTGTAGACTTTGGCCGCTATCTTCCATTGGGGCGATGAGTCGGGCGACACTTTAATTTTCATCGGGACAATTTTCGAAATTTTCTTCTTTTCCTCCTTCATCATTTTCGAAGTGTTCGTCAAATCCTCATAGAATTCGTCGTGCATTATTAACCGTTTCGTCTTCCTGTTTTTATGCTGCTCTTTCACATCACCATACGTTGACGGATAATTATCATTTTCTAAAATGGGAAATTTAAATTTTTGAAATTTCTTCGAATTTTCAAAGAAAATTATGAACTTGTAGACATCATCTGTTTTGTGGAGTGAAAATTAGTTTTATTTTATGGAATTGCGGTTATGGAATCGTTGGTTGAAAGTTCGTTGGGAAACTTCAGACAATCTGGAGGCGGATGTTGACGAGTTGCTTCTATGACGAACAAGTTTGACTAATTTGTCTCTTCAAAATGAACACATCCAATTGAGGATCAGTTTCACCGAACAATAACGTGAAATGGATTTTTGTTTAATCTAGAAAATTTCGAGGAGATCTGATGAAAGAAAAGACAATGGATGATCATTAAAATGAGAAATGGTCAAAGAATAATTGAGTTTTGGGAAATTGGATAATTTAATTAAATCAATTGAAGAGACAAGACATTAGGGAAAGGAAGAGCCTAATTTCTCCTCCTCTCTCTCACCTATCGAGATATAATCTCTCTATAAGGACATCGATAATTTAAATAAGAAAATATTTTCTCATTACTCAATAATAATAATAATATATTATTCTCATTATCATGACGACTATGATAGGGTTGATTAAATATTTTATTTTTATTGGGAATGGGAAAGCATATTATGTATTTTATGAACAAATTAAGCAATGTTACCTCTCTCATTTCCAGCAAATATTTCATATATGACACCGTTCATTCTCTCCCTCTACACTCCCCCCTCAAATGGGCGAGAGGTGAATGACGGGTACACGGTGTTTTCGCCATCCTTTTTTCCACTCTAATTCGGATAGTTCGCCACTCTAATAATGGACAGTTCGTCACTTTACTTATGTATTTTTGGTGTTTTCGCCACCTTTATATACAAATCATAACTGCATTTTCCAGAAATGGACAGTTCATCACCCTTCTTCAATAGCATTTCGGTATTTTCGCCATCGTTTTGTAAATTATTGGTATGATGGTCTTATTTATTTATTTTTTTCGTAATAAAAGGTACAAAAAGAAAAAGAAAAAAAGGAGAAGAAAGAAACAATATTTATAATAAAAAATAGATTAACAGAGATAAAATAATATTTTGTTTTATATGGAAAAGTTATAAATGTAAAATTTGATCGATTTGATTAAGATGATGGAAAACATTTTCTTCGTTAAAATTATCGAGCAACTCTTTCAATTTTTTGTCCTTTTCTAGTTTTGCCTTAGGTCTTCTTGGGTCTTTATATTAAATAAATTTATAATTTATTTAATATAATTTATAACCAAAGCAATGAAATTTTTCCTTTACAATTTTTCCTATAAAGAACAACATATTATTAAATTATAAGTTATAAAATAATTAGACCAATAATTAACTGGTAACGTATTCACCAATAATTGACAAAAGACAGGTGAAACTTTGTTTCGAGAAAGGTGACGAACTGTCCATTTATGGAAAATGCAGTTCTGATTTTTATATAAAGGCGGCGAAAACGCCAAAAATACATAGAAATTTCTATAAAAGGGTGACGAAAACGCCGAAATTATACAAGCAGGGTGGCGAACTGTCCATTATAGGGTGACGAACTGTCCGAATGAGAGTGGGAAAAAAAGGATGGCGAAAACACCGGGTTTCGAATGAGGGAGACAACTAGCTTTACATCTTGAAATTTGTCATTCGAAAAAATTCTGGTCCGTTCATCTCGGACCAATACATGATATGAGGTCCATCCCAACTAAATTCTGAACAATTCTCGCGGATGATGATGATGACGATAGATGAGGAGATTGGCAAGATTATAAATCATGTTATCGTTCAATACATTGGTAAAACGATGGATGAAGGGAAAATGAGAAAAGAAAATTTTCTTTCTTTCCTTCTTTCATCTCCCCAGCACATACACGTACAACGTCAAAAGAGGATTGGGACGTGTTTCAAACGAGGATTAGGAGGGGAGAGAAAAGGAGTTGGAATTGGAAAAGAAGGAAATGAATACGTTAACTCAACTCGTTTTGACTGTGTATTTGAGTGAGTATGACTATGACTAAAAACTGTTAGGAATGCAACGATATGTAGAGAGCGGACCTTCACTTAACACATTTCACTTCACCACATTCACATTCACGTAACACTACTACAAGTATGGTATTAGAGAAAAACGGATGATGATGATGATGATGATGATGCTCTGTATGGTAACCATAGTATGGTTGAAGCAACATCATGCGTCGTGGAAGAGATGTATCGATATATGATAGAAAGAAGAATTTTCATTAACTACAATCGAAGTGAGATAAGGTTGAGATGAAGATACACATTCTTATGAATGAAAACCAAAACTTTATGAAGTCTACTTCTGTACCTCATGAACTTCGTAATGATAAGGAGCACTAACTGTAGGGATAAGATTGAGTGGAAAGAATGGGGAAATGTCAGAGGAATATATGTTTTACTTTTTACAGCGAATATATGTGAGCAGGGAAAGGAAAGTAATCGAAATGAAGGTTGGCCTTTTTCTTTCCGGTTTTTTTATTCAACTCAATCTAATCAAGGAAGCATTGTTAAATTGGTTAAGTATTGGCAATTAATGAAAATTAATGTTTTATATGGTCTTTCGTATATTTTCTTTCCATCAACTGGAAACATTTCTCCAATGAAATTCTCCTTCCCTTCCCCCTCGCCTTAATAATACAGACACCTTACCAAATTTATTGGCAATTTGTATAAATCAGTCCATCTTCTCACAGTCCAACTGCTGAAACATTCTAATGTTATTCTTTCCCAATAATATTCAATAATTTCTTACACATTTTTCCAAGAGTTATCTCATAACTGTTTTAAGGAGCATCGACCAATAGTAGTACCAGCCAATGGATACTCTGCTACTTCCTTCCCTCCTCCATTCCCATCTTATGATAAGTTTGACTAAAACTTACTTGTAAAACTTACGCTCGTACTACACACACATACACACAAAAAAAAACACACACACAATATATGTTTTTTTTTCGTATTACGGTGTATATAGTCTCCGTACCGCACACATATAAATACGAAAGTTCGACGACGATACACATATGGAGATGATGGGGGGGAATGGGTGGTAGAAAGGATATAGGAAAGAAACATGTAATTTCATCGGTTAAGTATGTGAAGGAAAACACATCACAATAACAGTTACTTCGAACATGATCGTTATATCATACATTAAGGGTAGTCGTCTGTGAAGCCCTCATCTGTGAACCGTTAGGAGAGTAACAATTTACCATCACTATAACAATAACACTAGTTCTATCAACGAAAAAGTTGGTGTTAATTTTGATGAAGGAGAAAAATTGTGTTTGACTATCTTACAACTACTTCATGAGTCCATTGATCTAAATGAATGAGTTGAGAAGTAACTCATGTCTTAACTGAAAATAAGTCCGATAGAAATTCACACATATTCTCCATCATCATCACCATCATCATTACATACTCTCCATTATCGATGTCTTACTTTCATTGTAAACAGAAGATAATTCGATGAATATTATTGAGAAAAGTGATAAATAGTCTCATATTGTGCTTGCTCAAACCCGACAAGTTCGTTCGACGACAACATAATTGGAAATGAGAGCAGGTGTAGTTCGAAATGGTGAAGCCATTTATCATTAGCCCCCGAAGAATGTGAACTTGGAAGACAAAGCGAATGATGTGTTGAAGAAAGAATGATTGAACGATAAAATTCAAATTTGAATAAATTATAAAGGTAAAGAGAGACGATGATGATGATGATTGGGAGAGAAGTCATCGAAGTGTTCATATGCACAAAAAGACTTGAAAAAATATTTGAAATTGAAAAAGAATTGAAGATAATCGAATTAATATCATAATTAGTCAAATCAAACTAACAGTTTTTTCTTACGTAGTCTACTTCTCTCGGAATGGTGGTGCGAGGACACGTCATCTCATCAATGACCTTTACTTCCCGAGTGAAGTAGGGCAATTCAGTTTGATTTCAATGTTGAAGCTTTCACTCCTCTCCCAATCTGTCTTATCTCATCAATTCTTGACATTCTCCTGAACACAATCCCCGAGATGCTATTCCCCCCGCTCTCACTCACTCACTGCCCACTCCAATTAAGAGGCAGATCACGAACAAGAAAATGAAATGGAGAATTCATCTTACATCACATCATTTAGTTGCCGAATCGTTTCTCTTCCGAGAGAAAGAGAGAGAGAGAGAAGTGGTGAGGACATAAAAATGAAGGATTGTGTAAAGACAAATAAGAAGATAAATTTCCATATCACACAAATGTAAATAACTTAAAACTGTTTAGGTTGCGCAGTTAAAAAACGTAATTTTCTTTCTCTTCTTCTTTTTTTATGAGTTTGGCCAACTAATAAATTTCCAATTATAAATACCCGTTACTTATCGCAGTAATTAACAAACAACTAGAAAAATGATTCTCTGAAGAATGGTGGGGATGGACTGGTGCACAATTAATAATATGATATTATTAAAATATCTGTAGTTGAGACAACACCACCATCACCACCAACACTATCGGAGAAGGAGACATATATCATTACTTGAATCATTGACGACATACTTGATGATGCAACTCTCACACGAACCTTCTTATTAACCATGCAATAACCATCATTGAAGGAAGTAGAAAATTTTGTTAAGAATGTGGAGCACACGAGAACGGTTCGATTAGTAGATTTGACCGGTGCTGCTCTTCCGTCCCACTCCCGATCGATAATGATCATTAAATTATGTTTAAATTTCTCCCAAATTTTTATTAGGTTAAATGATCTGTTTCGTCGGGATGTGTTCATAAAATGATTATCAAAAATGTATTCTTCAGTTTTGATGATCAAGTTCCTAAATAGATAACATAGAGATGTGTATACAACATTTGTTCAAGGTATATATACTCCTTACATTCTCCCTACAACATGATAAAAGGATGTCTGTATGTGTTTGTGTGCGTATGTGCGTGTGTATGTGTGTAGGTACTGGTTAAGCTTACTTCTCGAGGTACCTAGGTGTATACTGGAGATATGTATGTATACCTAACTATGTGTATGTGATTGAGAGTTGACTAAAAAAAATTTTTAAACACATCCACCTATGCTACGTCGGACGGACTGTATGTGCCTCTCTCCCATCATGTCAGCGAGGAGTGAAGACGAAATTATTTACTTTGCTTAATTATAATTATTCGTCTTTCTTTCTCTCGCGTTAGTGAAAGCGAACTGGGGAAACTGTTTACCATTTGTCTATATTGGCCCTCGAAGAAGACTGAACAAATTTCATCGTCGCTTTCGCGGACGGAGAGAAAAATGATGGCATGTAGCAAGACGACGACGATATGAGAGACGACGACTGAAACACAACCAACAATTTTTCACATAAAGAAAAGAAATTTCTTTCGAGAATCTTCATTAACACACGTGATTTCCGAAATGAAATTAGGAGACTCGTAGAAGTAACAGAGCGAGATATCGGAGATAATTGGAAGAGAGAGAAGAGAAAACAGATTAGGAGATTTGAAAGCGAAACGCATAAATATTTTTTGGGCGAATTTTTTTTCAAAAATTTATTATAAAGAGAAATCTCCTCGGTGAGTAATTGAAATAATTCATATATTATTCTTCTTCTCTTCCATACACATATCGAATTATTGGAATATATATATATATATTTATTTATTATTTTATCTATCCATCATTTCTCCTCCATTTCCCCATTTTTTCCTCTTCAACTCATCGAAAGGTGTTGTTCCCAGTTCTTGCTATAAAGAACCACTAAAAACATGTAGATTTGGTCGTTGAGGTGAGTGGAAGAAGGGCCATTATAGAGAAGGGAATGTGCATTCTCATCCCAACATCCCTGTCCACTTCCCACTCGTCTCTCTCTTCAAACGATTATGGTTATCATCTCCATCACAACCTCCATCTCTCCGATGAAGGAAATGAAAGACGGTTGAAAGATGGATAATATACACATATAAGGAGAATTCAATTACTTTCGAAAATTCAATTTACCATACGATCTGTCACCCCGCACAATATATATGAGAAAATTATATACTTCCTACTTGTAAGTAGTTGTGACGCGTTACAATTCAGTATCATCCATTTGTACTCCGCGAGGAATTGGAGAAAAAACTTTCTAATAAAAAACTATTCGAACAATGAGCAAGGTGAAAATTTGAGTGAATGTGTCATGAATGTTTGGTGAACATCATCAATTATGTGTGCATAGAATAATAGATTAATGGGGAGTATGTCGCCGGCTCTTGGCGCTGCAAGAAGTGCCAGCACAAATTCTTATCATACACACTCACTCTCTTCGTTTGTGTGCGACTTAGTGTAGTTTAGTCATCGTCTGTTCCGTTTGGTGCAGGTTCGTCGTAATGTCCGATAAATGTTAACATAAGCCAAGTTATTAGTCCGGACAACATGTCACAAGTGGAGTGGAGAAGGGAGAGGGAGAGAGCATTAGTTAAAAATTAGGTTATTCCAATTAAACATTATGGGCAAGTTTCGGACGGATAGGTTGATGAAAGGAATAACGAAATTTTCCTACTTCACTTCCGTTTAATATTTCCTTTGCCGACGTAGTCCGACTTGTGGAATGTATGAGAGGAAAAGATGATAGTCATCAACCAAAGGTGAATAAGAGAAATTGTACGAATGTTTATTATCGCCTCCGTACTCCGAACAATATTGTATGATAAATCAGTTTTTTATTGTTGTCATCGTGATGGAAAGGACATCACTCCTCTTATCTTCTCAATAAATGCATGAATCATTTAGAAGCTTTACAATTCTCACCAATTTTCTCTCCATCATCAATATCGTCATTAAATGGAGAAATGATTTTGAATTGAAAAAATTTGGTGGTTGAGGGTGGAAGAGGGGAAATGGAGATAAATGATTAGAAGGGAATGAAATTGGGAGAAATGGTTAATGTGTTACTTTGGAAGTTTGAAGAAAATAAAAATTGTTGATGGAAGATTAATTCATAGGAAATAAAATGAGAGTATCGTTTGGTGAGGAGGAATGGTTTCTTATAAATTGTTTGAGTAACCACTCGGTCGGCCCTCTGCCCTCCCCATCGAGTGGAACAGGACAAAAGACGAATGACTGATATTGAGGATAGGGGAATGATTAGATGAGATGGATATACAGATAGATGTAATTTGGTTGAGGAACAATGGAATTAGCAACATATATCTGTGAAAGGGAATAGTCGAATTCATATTTCTTTCGATATTCGATTAGACAATTCTGTCAACAGACCAAACGAAGAAAAGATTGGATGGGAATAAGATAGATAAAAGGAATACACTTGCACATATTCGCTTATCGAACGAGAGTAGAAGGAAGAAATCGATAAGCACGTAGAAATGGATGTATGAATACATTCGTTTTCATCTGTTTGCTTAAGTGATATGAATATCGTGTTGATTCTCCCATTCTCATATTAATATTATTTGAAATATGCATATGACATCTTCAATATCTTCTACGAATATGAATTCCGCTAATGATGCATCTGTCTATCTTATTCTGTTCGTTCTGTCTGTTTATTCATTTATTATCAAATGTATCATTTCTTCTCTCGCGAAATTCTCATTCATTCTCCTGTCCAATATTTTATGACATCAACATCACCAATGTGTATGAGGAGGAGAAAACACTAGTAGAAAAGGGACTGTCTCACTTCGCCTTAATTGCCAGTGCTAACATTTTCGTCCCTTCTTCCATTCTTGCGAACATTCCTTCTAAAAACATCTACACTAAACATCTCTCACTATTACTACTACTATTACTACTACTACAAGCTACAAGTTACAAGTACTCGGTATTGGTGGTAGCGTCTGATGGTGTTCGGCATTTAAACACCAAATTCCTAATATCATTGGTTTGAATGGAATGGGTGGTAGGTGGGACGGTTGGTGTGTGGATGATTATTCGGTTTTGAATTATGCCAAATTTAACTAGGGAATTCGTCCAATCCCGAAACAGTTCGGTGAATGCCTGTTGGAGGAGGGTAGGAGAGACGAATATTAGTAATCCACCAGCCCAAAACAACCGGGGAATGGGAAAGGACCGGAATGCTTTTCAATTTCTTCTTTTCGTTTTCATGTGATGAGAAAAAGAAGAAAAGGATAAAAATGAAAATGATTACTGAATTTTTCCAACACTATACATTCTCCAGAAAGAAGAAAAAAACTTAATATGATATTAATATACACATACACAATGGCATATGTATACAGGCTCATACGGTCTAGTAGGAGAAAGACGAACGCGAAACTATAAGTCGTTGATGAACAAACAATAATAAATTAATCTTTCCTCTCATTTTCGTTATTTTCCTTCGCCGACAGCGGCAGGCAGGAGAATAGGGAATTTCATTTGGAACAACACACAATGTTTTTATATTTCTATTTAATTCCGTCAATCATTCCTATCTGAAACTCCTATATCCCACGATCACTCGTTCCGACCTCTACCTCCTCCCTCCCTACATACGGTCAAACGATGTGAATAGAGCTCGACATGGCAGCGATGGAAGTGAAAGAAGAGAAAAGACTTTGTGTGTGTGTCTGTGTGTGTGTGCGTGTGTGTGTGTGTGTGTGATGATGATGTATGGACGAAGTGTATTGAACAGGTATAATGGCGATGCTCTCTCCTTTCTGTCGATTTTCCTTTCCTTTTCCCGATGTAATGACAGACAACACATGAACCGATTTGCCATCGTCATGTTCATGTCCTTTTTCCATCAATTCCCGATTCGTTCTCTCCTCTTTCTCTACTCACTGTAATTCTACCATTTAATATTGATGGAGAAAAGAAATTAGGCGAATTGGAAATCAAAGGGGAGAACATATACAAAAATTCGTCTGTTTGATCAATTCGCTGAATCGGCTATGGAAGAAAATGGAAGTTTTATTGATTCCATCATGGAATAATAAAATTTTATTTCATCACACAATACTCCGAAAATAAAACCCAAAAAAATGAAAGAATGGAAACACTAGTGAGTCATTCTGTCATTAACATCATCACACAGAAATGGCTCCATATTTGTTCATCGTCACCATGACGACCATTCCTTCCCAATGATGAAATTTTATTCAAAATTCAAACTAATATCTTTTATCAGGGAATTAACAGTTCATTATTAGTGCTGTGCGAAAGAAGAGGAATAAGGAAAAAAATATTTTCAGGAAAAAAACTGTTAATTCTGCTTTTATCTCGTTTTTATTATTTGGAATAGAATCGACGGATTTTCTGGAATAAATGATTTCCATTAATCAGAAATTACAATTTTTTTCCTGAAAAAATTTTATTGTCCCTCTTCATTCGAATAGCACCATTCATTATTCCATTTATACTAAAACGATTTGGGGAGTGGTGAACTCAAAGTTGTACTGTCACTTCGTAATTTGCTCGATAAAAGTAATTATCTCGTTATTTCCCAATTAAGATAAGCCATGATATATTGAACTCTAATGATGGAGAGTGCATACGGTTGAAAATGAACCGAACATTCAATTTCCATGATTATAGATCGTTGCCTGATCTATGTTGCGAGAATATAATTAATAATAATTTTTTTGGAAAAAAAATGGAAGAAAAAAATAAGAGAATTAAATGAAATTTTTTCACGGCTGTCCCATAAATATTTGGGTGCGATCACTAAATATTCATTGGAATTATACGTTTTTGAATTTGATGATATATCTAGAAAAAATGAAGAAAATGAACTAAGAAAGCAGTCTCTAGAAGTGGGAAAATATATCGGAATAATATCGGACTAATTTTCATCGGTTATTTAAATTGAGGAGGAATCCCATTTCTGGAGTGTTATTGTTCCATTATTAAACAATTCTACTACATAGGAGGAGAGACTGAGTCTCTGAGACTCTTGTCTTATGCGAATTAATCGATTGCCTACCCTAGAAATGTTATTGGAAATTAAGTTGGCAAAAGAAATTATATTCGAAATTATTTATCCTTTTAACCATATTCAATTGGGAGTGGGCGCAATGTGGAGAAATGTGTGTGTTTCTCGGGGAACGAACACGATTTGAGGAGGAAACTGCCAAGACTATCCTATTCATAAAATCGTCTAATCTCCTAATAAATTACAGTAGTTGTTATAAGTGGAAATCTATTTAGTTTGTTCCATCCAAACATCATCATCATCATCATCATCATACGTACTATAATATAATATATCGAGTTTAGGACATAAGAGCCACGAGACAAAAGAGCCTTTCTCCATGGCTCTTTTGTCCATGGCTCTTTTGTGCCGTGGCTCTTTTGTGCCGTGGCTCTTTTGTGTCGTGGCTTTTTTGTGCCGTGGCTCTTTTGTCTCGTGGCTCTTATGTCCTTCTCCCTAATATATCATTCATATTTGATATATTTGATGGAATTCATTTTGTTAAGAGTTGGACCGCATAATTGGAAAGGATTGATTTATTAAGACGACGTGGGAACGAATGTGAAACGAATCTACCGTTACTGATCAATTCTCTAAGCGGTAGTACTAAACATTTCTTTTTTAATAACAATCAATTCTTTTTTTTATCGAACTCTCTATATTATGAAATATGTTGCTTTCGAAGAAAATTTTTGTTGGGTCTGTTCTCACTTTCATCGTCACTAGTGTTTATAAACACTACATATATTTTTGATGGTGGAGTGGGATTGGGAGAAAGTTGCGTCGAATGGTGAGAGGGAGATGTTACTCTCTCCCCTTTCCACATTTCTTCATTTGAAGTATTATTTCTGTTTCTCATCTATACGAAAGAAGAAACGTTTCCTTCCAAGCTACACATCCAGCAGCCAGATAGAAGTAAATATAAAAGTCGCGATATTAAAAAGAAAAAAAAAACGGTTTGCGAGAAGAGATTTTCATTTGGGATAAAGTCGATTTTCGATGAACTATCACTAATGGGACTACATAACGACAGTTGGCAGACCACTGAAACTGATGTCTCTCCAAATTTTCGATGGAATGAAGTTTTAATAATCTTCCTCTGATTTATCGTCATAATTCCATTTAGCTTTCCTCTCTCTTTCTCTCTCTCTCTCCCTCCAATCGAACGGAGCATCGTGATTGTCTTCCAATTCGAATTGTCGTCGAAAGATGGGGGGACCGGAGGACACGGAATAGTTGGAAGAGAAAGTAGAATGTGAAATAAAAGAACTGAATAATTGATAATCTGGATTACAAAGGGAAATGTTTAGAGAGTTGAATTCGATATTATCGTATCGGATGAAATGGAAGAGGCTGATTAGAATAACAATACTCTCCCGATTTTAATGGAAAGTGAATTAACATTTCAGGTGTTTTCATCGAATGGCAGCAATCGGGGGAAGATGAGGAAGAAAGGAAATATAAATGACAAACTGGAATCGTCGAAATAAACCGACTGGAGAGATTTTCTTTTCTTTTTCTCCGAATTTGATTTAATAGAAATTGGAAATTTGAAGACGAATAATAAAAAATCTATTTTCCGAAGCCTATCATCATTAGATGGATGGAATGATAAATTAAAAATCGAAATTTAATTTTATATGATGATTTCCATCAATTTTATTCATTTTCGATATTTTCAAACAATTTAGATTTCTCCACGCTCTAAGTGGACGATCTTTCCAATATGTGCACATATGTATGTGCATAAAATGATGATGATGGAGAGTGCAAATCTGACGTGTATAGGAAATATGGTTTGATAAGGAATTGATGATACTGAAGGGTGATTTGGGCGCTTTATTTTTTGAGAAAAGATTTGATATTAAGTGAAATTTAACACCAATAAAAAAAGGATATGCAGTTTACAACATGGAAACTATATGGAACATGGTTGTTAGCAACTTGTAATTATTTATAATCATCACAAACTAATTCGCTTATGATTCAGTAGGAGTGAGAGTGTAATTCGTCTATTTTTCCTCATATTCACCTTCGTCATAAGATAATGAACATGAAGACGGAGTGCTGGCTTGGGAAAGTCTATCCGAACCATAATGATCGTTAGAGTTACGATTAACGATGACGAAAGGAAGACGATGCACATCTCGGAATAAAACATCATCAAAAAAGGTTCGAAGGACGAAGGAGTTTGGAAGGAATTAAATGGAAAGATGGAGAGGATTCACTTGCAATTACTGCTCATTTCAGTGATTTGGATATTGTCGATAATGTTTATCGGATCAACTAAAAAGTTGATGGAGGGATAGATTGGGAGGGATAGAAACGGATAAATTGGACAGAAACTAATGTAAACATTGTTATCTTGATTAAAGTTTTCTTGAATAAATTAGATCGATAAATTGTTGGAAGATATCTAGAAATTATTCTCTTCTTTTTTTCTCCTGTGCGATAAACACGATAATTGATTGTAAGCAGATGTTAGTTTGGGAAACACACATTGCCATCTAATCAACAAATTGGATCAGTTAATTTGTTGGGGAGCAGTCGCCTTTCCAATCATCATATTCTCTGATAAAATCTTATGAAAATGAATGGCACTATTCCCTCTCACCAACTCAGGCAATCGGAACTTTCCAAGATTTTATGATTAGACAGCAAGGACACAATTTTCTCTATTTTATGGATTGGCTAGCTAGAAAATGATGAATAAATAAATTTCCTTCGTACCTTCCTCCCTCCTTTCTCCATCGCCGATACGAACAGGAAGAATGATTATTGACATTAAAAATATCGGAGCAACCTGGTGCAAATATCTAAAATTATAGTGTTTTCTTCTCATTCCTTCGAACTTGTAAGGAACTGGAGCGATATATATTTACAACATGAAATTTAACTGAATAATTGGCGCTAAACAAATGTTTAGTTTGTTGATTCAACAGGAAATAATCATAATATTCGTTCCTTTGCATTTCTTCTCCTTCTCCTTCTCCATCATCACCATCACCACCACCACTATCATGCTCCATTATTAATGACATAATTATATATAATTCCTTAATATCTCTGTCGGTGTTGCATTATTAGAATCTCTATAAATGTACCTCCACAATCATTTCATGTAGTCGGTGAAAGTTTGACAATTCTTTTCAGACAAATTCAGCTCCATTCCTAACTAATCATCGATTGGGCGACACAATTTCTAAGTCTATATAAACAGTTTTTGGAGGACAATAAACATTCTCTCAATCTCTCAATAACTTGTCTCATAACATGTCTATTATCCATATCAGATATTCATATATTTTATATGTGTAACAGACAATTGTTCTCCACAAACTCTTTCCATTCGGGTTACCATTTGTCCCGTTACCAAATGTGATCATTGGGAAGAGATCAGAGAAATTCTTCTTCCTCTCCTCGAAATCAATGACAGAATAAGAAATTGTTGGCTTTCTTTTCTTTTTGGTTTCAAACGCCCAATATTTCCACCATCCATCGGGATGAAATTGAACGGTGAAGAAGAAGAAGAAGAAGAAGAAGAAGAGGAATGGAAGTGATGCATGGAGAATTAGTTGGGAACGACGAGTGTGAAAATAATGAATTTCTAGGAGAATAATGAAAATGTTCCATAGTCTTCCATTCGTAAAGAACTACGCTTGAATACTATCATTTATAAACAGGTGTTAAAATCAGCACCTGATAACCAGCAATCTTATCAAACGATTTTCTTTTTCTCTCCAAATGTGAATGTCATAATTATAGTTTTACGATCAATTGTCGATGATGGTTGTTAATAAAATTTTGAAGTGGAATTAAAATATTGCCGACATTCATCTCGACTTCAATTATTCCCATTTTCTCATTTAATATTCCGAAGAATAGAATGAACAAAAACAATGGCATCCAGGCATTAGTGAATGAAATGTCACGCATAATTTGAATTGAGAACTATGAAATAGTTGTGAACGTCATCGAAATTGTAGGAATGATTCGTTTTCGAATTTATCTACTAATTATTCGCATCTATCATCGTCGTCAGAAATGATATTTAATAAATAATTCCCCTCCGTCATCATTCCCCCTCCTGCCATTAACTGTCCGATCTAAAATGTGTCTCCAGAAGTGAATTAATCGAATTCTGGTTAATTGATACATTTTCTATTTCGAGAAAATGAATTCCTTCCTTTTGTTCAACACCAAATCGGTACACTTGCCTCCTCAATGTCAATTTGTAACACACGACAATTATCATTCCTGAAAATCGGCCGACTGAACAATTCAGAGATGATATCGAAAATAACCTCTGACTCTTCTACTATACTTATACCATTTAAGGGAAATATGAAAAATAAGAAATGGAAAATATCATAAAAAGGGGATTTTTTTTAAAAATATCTTAAAGAGAATATGAGAAGGACAAAAAAGAATTTAATGGAAATTTTCATTGCTTAGAACAAATTCCCATACCATATGGCTAGATATCATACGGTATGGTTTTTTGTCCGTAGTTCTTATGTGTGGTGACTATGTTAAGTGTCTGATGACTGTTTTATCCGCGACTACCAATTAATATCCATCATACTGTCTCAACCACTTTACAAAAGAAAAATTTAATTTTTTGACTGAATTTCTTTTTGACATATTCTGAATCGTCGGAATTAATTCTAGTTTGTAGAGACGACTATATATGTCGCGAACACTCCACCATTTGCAACACATACTAATTCAACGAAAATGTTTTGTATCCTCACTCGTAATATTGACAGAAATGGTTGAATGATGAAGAGACTGACGGAAATTGGGAAAACGGAATAATTTACTATTATTCTTCTGAAATCTTGTAAAGTGAGAATCATGTGTCCTGATGATATTCTACTACTTCTAATATGATCATTAATGAAAATATTAAGGAAAAGTCTCTTGTCAAACTCTTACCATTGTTAATAAATATTTCACCATCTTGTATTTCGATGTTATCAAAACAATTAAGTTTTCTAATGGATCCGATAAAAAGCTTACTTATTCCATCATTCGGGACGAAGAATAAAATAAGGTTCTTTTTTAATCACGACTAATGTAGCTCGTAAACGGAACGGAAACACTAGCCATTCGACTTTTATATGAAATTTATATTAACATATCGTTCTCGCGTACTCTCCCACATTATTTGTCTCTGTTTGTGTTTTTGAAAATTTTTGGGAAGACGAAATTGTTCCCTTTAACTTTTCTCCGTTTTCACGTGGGTTTTCCAATACTAGAAAAAAATGGAAGGATAACGAAAAAATTTCATTATTGATAAAATTTAAAAAAAATCACGATAAGATAGATGAGGAGATTCATGAGCTCTAAAGTAAATATGGTTATAAATCGAAGGAAAATATGTTTGATTTGATCAATGAAGAAAAGGAAGTATTCCCGTCCGACCGTTAATAACAATAAATCTCACTTATTATGCTAATGTGGAAGTTGAATTTGTGGTGGTTTGTGTCGAGGGTGATGAGGAGGAGAAGAATGAGAAAGAAATATTTGGAGGAGAAGGATGTGTTGCGGGTGGCGAGGGGGGTTTTAATGAGAAGAAATTTTATCTAAATTATTCATTAGTCGCTTGTCCAATTATTTCTGGAGCACATTTATCACTAGTTCGATAGATGTCAATTAAATCTGCATATCTCTCCCTCTTTTCGTCTCTAAAAGATTTTGTTGACAGTGTTTCTTTTTGTGCGTCGAACACAATCGCTCCTCAAGAATGACAATTTCTTTCTCCAAATAACTATCATACTTATTTGTAATCAGTGTTTGCTCACGTACGAAATCGAAACATGTCAAATGAAAGCAAATCTTCTCTCCCCTCTTATTATTTGTACATCTGTCAAGTTTCCATCGAACAAGGATCATTCTCATCAAAGACATCTTCTGTCTTCCTACCCTCCCTTCCAACCAACAATTTCGAGTGATTCAGATTAGGAAATGAGAAATCGATGTATTTTGTTTGCTGTCATTTTCAAGAGTGACACATTTTGACTCACATTTTCCCATTTGTGACAGTTCTCCTAATTTCCGTCAACCGCCGAAGGACATTCTCTCATTCGAGCAACACTGCATGAAATTATTCAAAATTATTTTTGAAATTGATGGAAAAAGGAACTATTGTTCTAGTAAGAAGAGTCGGTATGAAATGGATTGAATTGGGAGTAGAAATGAACTTATGATCTGTCCGAAATTTCAGTGACTCAACGATGAGGAGACGAGGAGACGAGGAGGAGAAGGAAAAGAGGAAAGAAGTATCATAAAGCGAAAAATGATATCGATCCATTTCCGTTGCATTCACCGGAAATATCGGACGATCAATCCGAATAATAATGATAACAAATAATTAAGAGTCTAAAGGAAACTTCAAGAGAAATAATTACAAATGATTGAGATTTGGTTGATATTTGACGAAATTAATATTATTTACCAATCGACATTTCCGATCGAATTCTCTAATTCATAATCTCTTAATTCATATTCGACATTATACGACAGAGAATGATTAATGGATAAATTATCATTCATCTCCGAATGGACCGTCGACTCTGATTGACGATCGTGGAAGTGATGAGTGTGATTAATGAATTAATTCCACCGTCATTCCGAGAAGATATAGAAATGGGATTCGAAAAATTTCTCACAGTCAATCAAAGAAAGTGAAGTTGTAACATGGAAATTTTGTTAATTAGAAATATATATAATGGTGTAAAGTTACGCGGCAGCTTCGTGAAAAGGAGATGAGAATTTCATAGAGTTCAAATGGGAGAACTGTCCGCAATTCGTTCTGGAAAATTAATTAATTTTCAATATGATGTGTTGGTATCTTTTCAATTATATTCGTCTCTCTGAAGTATGATAGGAGAAGAACAAATAAGGCGATGCGAAATGAACAGAAGTCGAAAAATGTTCGTGGAATAATTAAAGAAACATTAAGCGGTCGGAAAACATTATCGTATTAACAAGTTATAAATAACTGAGTAATAGGAGAATGAAGGTTCGTTAGCTGAACGAGATGATGAAGAGAATTGAGAATAAATATATTTTCACTTAAAAAAACTTTTAAGAATTCCTCTGTTTCTCCAACAAATGGGTACCACTTAAAGACTTAAAAACACTACCTCAAAACATTCTTATTCGTCAACCCCGAACAACGACAAATATGACGTTTTGTCAAATTGGAAAAAGGACACCAAAAAAATTCGAGAATTGGCCTACAATTTTGAAATTAGTGTTCGTTCTTACCAAATGCGAGGATGTGAGAGGAATATGGAAGGACCATCGAAGTGAAAGTGGAAAATCGGCAAAACCGGTAAATTCAAATTTTGAAGGAAATGAGAACATTTACAATGGTGATTTGTGGTCCAATTTGAGAAAGAGTTTCTATGAAATACAAATGGAAAAATGATGCGGCTAAATCGTTCGAGTATTATTAGATATTGAAGGTTTTATTATTTAGTCCCGTTTGGTTGTTGACGGTAAGTAAAAATGTTAATCTGGCAATCACAAATCGATGTTGTTGAGAGAAATGTGTTTTTAATGTCAAACAATAACTCAATCGCTTCAACGTTAAGTGAAATGTATTGTTGAAGAATTGACATAATCCATTCTTTGTCGTTCGGACCTCTTACATACACACACCGGCTTATATGTTTCGTTAATGTTTGAGGAAAATCGAATGAGATTGAAAGTGAGAAGAACAGTTGTGTATGATGTGAAGTGTAAATGAATGATTGAGGAAAGATGGTTCGGTTTGGAATGATAGAAACCGTTAAAGATGGAATTGATGGAATTCAAATGTGAGGATATGGAAAAATAGTTGATGTGTTTCTCGACGAAGCTGAAAAGAATGGAAAGTACGAGAGCATTCTCTCTCGTTGTTTGCATATGGAGAAGGAGGAAAACGAGGAGAAAAAGGTCGATTATGGGGACGGAGGATTGATTCGTTTTTCAGATAACGACAATTTCCTCGACGAACAATTTCTCTTTGGATGAAGTGGAGGAGAAGAAGTTGAAATGAAGAAGAGACAAACATCTCATTGTGGATGGCGAGTTAATGACTGGAGATAATGATTGGTGACAAGAGTCATTGTAGAATAATAATATGTCTTGAATTGAACTGGAATTTTTAATTAATTAAATCAAAAGATCTTCTGCTAACAAGAAAACACGTTATAAGGGAAATTTGAGTAGATTTATGGATAGAATGTATGCAAAGTAGAACATAAATGATCAACAGGTAATCGATTAACATTAACAAGTGACTAAACAAATGGTAGTTCCAATTTGAATGTTGATACATGTTTGATTTGCGGGGAGTTCTTTCAAAATGAATGGAAAGTTGAGTGATTGACTAGGTGAGACTGAAAGTTTTTTGGGAGGAGGGGAGAGAATGTGTAGTATAACATAGTATAGTTGAATAAATAGATGTTGATTCTCTCTATATGTTCCTTTGAACGCGTTCACTTCGTTTAATATTTGTGTGAAATCGTGATGGTGCTCCTGTGACATGGGGGGAGGTCGAGGAAGGTGGGGAGAGGAGAGAAGGCAGACCTGACTCTTGATTTACTTGACTTGTATGATTAATAACATCGTTGGCAATTTGTTTATCTGTGATTTTGTATATAAAATAGTCTTCATTAGGAAGTCTACCGGTAGCGCTATCGAATGAAGAGATTGAATCGTCTTAATGTAACGAAGTCTATCATGTATTTTTAATAGGAATGAACCCTAAATGTTTATTAGGAATAAATGAAAATTTCTACCGATAACAAACTATAAGTGTATAAACAACATATCTCCAAATCATTTCCACATCATCTTTTATCCCGAATGGAATTCTCTCTCATTCTCTCCCCCCAGCCAACTATTTCACTCACATTCGACTACCAATCTTGGAAGGAAACATAATTCTCTTCTTGGGAATTCGTTTGGGTCGGTCGCTATTCGACATCGTCTTCCACCCAAACTCAAGGGAGAATGATGAAACAGGAACATCGATACACTTGAAAATGATCAATGATGCATGTGATAATCGCATGTCGATCATATTATCGGATGATTACCTCGTGATTTTTGTTAGTTAGAAGAACCTGAAGAATTATTGGACTTACTTCGCACAGCATATACGTCGGTTGAGTCTCTATTCTTCTCATCAAATGTGCATTCGATTTCCAATTCTAATTGTGCTTGTCATGTGGTTAGAAAGTAATCATCACTAATCAAACATAATTCGTTGACAATACATCCAACAACATCTTCTCTAT
Organism: Seison nebaliae; assembly: GCA_023231475.1. Taxonomy (NCBI): domain Eukaryota; kingdom Metazoa; phylum Rotifera; class Pararotatoria; order Seisonacea; family Seisonidae; genus Seison; species Seison nebaliae. Next base: position 59,232 of record JALJEE010002622.1, on the reverse strand, counting down.
TCCCTTTCATTAGTAAGTGAACCATGTGCCACTCGACTTCCCCTCCCAGTCACATTCATTCCATGGTTCAATTCCTGCACAATCTCCCTTCACGAAACCAATTCATTCCTCATTCGGATATTCATTCACTCCTTCCCATCCTTTTTAGAAATCGAATATAAATCTTCAAAAAAAATTCTAAAAATTTCAAATTTAATAAATAAAAATTCGAAAAATTTGAAGTTTAACAAATAAACATTCCAAAGATTGGAAATTTAATAAATAAAACTTCCAAAAATTTTAATTTAACATGAATTGAGAATTTGTAAGAAAATGAAAATTAATAAACTATAATAATGTTTTCATTATCGCGATTTGGAAACACATTAAAATTATCGATAGTTTTCCGAACATACTCCAATTTCGAGTAATTAAAGTGGAATTATAAAATTCTGGGGAGAAGTTTTGGAGCTTCAGAAATGCCTAATGGTTGGATGAATTCCTTTCCGGACGAAATGATAAAACTCACGGAATTAATAAGAATCCGCGATTCCATATCAGTCTACTTCATGCTGATATGCCATTATAAATATAATTAGATGTTGAGAAAACAAATCGGATGAAGGAATTCTGTCTACATTTCTGTCTCTTTCTCTCTTTCTCATTCAATCACCAAACAATCATTAGACATATCATGAATTCATTTGAAATTTAATGGAACTAACGGGAAAGTGATCGCTAACTAATAAGTAAAATGTCTCGAATCGAACGAATCTCATATGAATCTCATTCGAATTCACCTTCCCAATTGAGAATTGAAAACTTCGTTCAGTTTTGTCCGAGCCGTTTGTTCGTGGAGGGGAAGAGTCATAAAATAATATTTTCTATGAAAACTCGACGTCGTGTCAGAAAAGGATTGATTCCAATCGGAATATATCACTACATCCATTTGAAAGAGGTCGCCCCGTAATGGTCATAGAATGATGACGAACATTCGAAAGACGAAAAACGCTCACAATGTCAAGTGCTCGAGTGATTATTCCTTATTGTTTTAATGGAAAAGTCAACATTGTAAATAATAGAAGTTAGAGAAAATGTCAGCCATCTTCCTTACAATGAATAACAAATACATGAACATAAGACATCATTAAAAACGTCTTAATAAACATTAGAAAGTTTCAATGTCTTCCCCCTCCTCAATATCAACAAAATTCCTCAACATAATGTGTTCAACATATTCCGATGTAGCTTATTAGAACCTGATCATTAGTGTTTTCAACTGGATAAATATTCTTCTCCTCAATTAATGATAATTATTCGAACCATCTACCATTCCCTATCTACCATTGTTAAACGACCTAGCTAAATACTCATTCCTTCAAACCAGGAAAACGGTAAAATTCCTAATTCTTTCGCACACCAACTCTCCTATTATGAAAATTTCCTCACGCCAAAGATTGAATGAAACTCGTTGTAAAGTAAGTAAGTTAAAAGTACAACAAAACGAATCGCGGACTTTTCCTCACACAATTGTCTACTAATCGGAAATTTCCGATCTTTAATGATCTTTTATAATGATAAAAATTATCGTAATTTAATATTATGCATCGAATTATTTAAAAAAATTTAATATTAAAAAAGAAAGATTATTTAATGAAAAACTTCTTCGATACCAATAAAGAAAATATTATATTACAGATCTTGGATATGAAAAATTTGGGAGATTCTAGGATGATTCCCCCATTGGAAAATTCCCCACAAAAATTTTAAAAAATTTTTTATTGTCCTTTATTTCAATGAATTTTTTTCTTAACCACAAAAAATTTAATATTTTTAAAAAGAGCAATTCATGCTCTTTCGAATGTGCTATAAATAAGTGAAAATAGATTGGTATTAATTATAGATTTTTCAAAAAAAGTAAACTCAATTAGTGAAAAAATTTTCTCTCTCTTTTTGATAACTTTAAGTCAATGCACTTGAGAGTTAGCAGTTATAAATTTGAATTTTGATGATACTTTTGGGTTCTCTAGAGTAAGTAGATATGATTTAAACAAAAAAATATTAAAATCGGTTCAGTATAACATGATTAATTGCTTGTTGAAAATCGTAATATTTTAGCAAAAATGGTAGGTAATAAAGAGGATATTGTAGATTCCAGGTCATATTTCTTACAATTTTAAAATTTTTTTTTGTGTTTTAGGACAATATTTTTTTCGGTTCTGTTAAAGAGTTCAGTGAAACAAGAAAACATTTAAATATCACTTATCAGGTATATAAATCAGACTAAGGAGAAAAGGTAAAATTTTCTTTAACATAATTCATATAAACAAAAATTGGAATTTTTTAAAATTTTTGTGGGTAATTTTCTAATGGGGGAATCATCCTAGAATCAATTTGTGAGACAGACAATTCTGAGACTGTTTTTAGGAAGTGTTCAAGAATATTCAACAATTATCTTATACATAATGTTGATTATAATAAATCACGCATAAATTAAAGTAATTAACATAATATAAATACGAGATTTCCCGTATAACCAAAACAAAATGTTGTTTTTCGGTCTGAAATATTAAGAAATTTCTACAAAAACTTTATTAACATGATGATGGAATTTACCGAAACAACCACCGAAAAAGGAAAGCGGTGTGCCCTGTGGAAGAATTATAGTTTCAGGCTTTGGCACATTTGGAAGAATGAGACAAAAGTAACATGAGTATGTACGTAAAATTAAAAACATTGTAAGTGTAAAATCATAACAAATGGTAAAGTTGTTGTGAAGGAAAATGGCGAACACAATCATTTCCCAAATTATGAAGAAGAAGAGTTAAGGAATTTACGGAAGAATCTTCCCACAACGGCTAACAACAAAAAAAATTTGTAAGACAACAAAACAGAGAAACGAAGATATAGTGGCGAAATCACCGAAATCAAGATTTTTGTCAAAAATTTCAAGAATATGGTGGCAAAACTACCGTTTTGAATAAAACTTGAAGGCAAAAAATAGAGTGGCGAACTCACCGAGATTCTATATTTCGATTAAAGTATTAAAGAACATTAAAATATATATTCATAACACCATAGACCATTCTTCATTCGTTGACCATTTAGTGAAGAAAATTCCAATTAGTTAACAATAGGATGAGGAAAAGTCCATTATGGAAAAAGTGGGTGAGGAAATGACGGTTTTACAGCTAATTTTCCAAAATTTTATATTGGGGGTGAGGAAACGGCCAGCTACTCAACAAACTTATAAAACAAACTCTGTTTCAAGATGAAGATTTCCGAATGTCAAACTTTTGTAAACTATTTCGTACTATTGCAACGTCAGCCAACATGATCATCAAGGATGAATTTGAAACTGATTTTTTTACAAATTATTAGTGAAAATCAAAAATCAATGACTGATGGAATGAAAGACTTAGAAAAGTTAAATTGACTGGAGATCACTTTTTAGTGATCGGAATTTTATTTTTTAAAAGCTTTTTCTTAGTTTTTTCAAATTGGAAATATCAATTTCTTGAAGTTTTTAGTTTCCGTTTTCATAACTGGTACGAGAACTGAGGAAACTACTATTAAAACAGAATGTTCTTTTTGCAATAAAATGAGCAACTTTCCATAATGGAAGGAGAGATGAAGATAATACGTGTTTTCTGGGTGAGGAAATCACCATCATTCAAGTTTTAGAAAATTGTATATAGACGGAAAAAATAACCTGTAATTAATTCGTAAAATCCATCATAAAATTAACTATAATCTAAAGTAGAAAAATCTAAACGAGAAAGTAATTACTTTCTCGTTAGAAATGGTTTCTATTTCCACTTGTTGGATCCGGATGGTTCCGGACAATTCAATCAAACGATATCGGTTGGAGATAATTGACGACCAAATGTGAGAAATAGTTTTATCATAAGAAATTATCAAATTCTCGAGACCGAAAAAATCAATTTTCAACTGAACAATCACAATAATTTTTGATTATGGAGTGGATGCGGTTTTTCGTGAATGAGGAAAAAATCCTATTTTTATGGATAGTGGAAAAAACGGAATGTTTATTAAGAATTTGGACGATTGAGACTGTTGGGAGATATGATAACGGATGAAGAAAATTAGGAAACTTCTTTAATTTCTGTTCGAAAAATTGAGTGAGAGAATAGTATTTGAAAAAAGAATTAATGGCCCCGCAGTGGCAGAGAAAGAAGTGTAAAAAGAAGGACTTAATAAACGTCGAGGTTGAAAGAGAATATTTCGTACAATTAGCGATCGATAAGAATATGAATAATAAGAATTCGTATTACATTGATCATTCGTCGAGAACATTCGCCGTTTTAGCATGTGTATTAAATAAAGAAAGAGCGATTGTTTAGGAAAATAATTGCAATGTGTTCATCATAATTCGATAATTGAACGATGTGTCAGTTTCACATTTCAATCAAATTGTTCTTTTCAAACAATAAGGGAATTTTCGTCAATGTATTGTTTATTCATTCCATATCATATTCGACAAACACATATGAAGGAAAATGAAACACTTCAACTAATATACATCTACTGCTAATAGTACTTCGTTTCTCTAAACTTCTCCCCAACACACAACTCATAATCATCATGCGAAGTAGAGAGACAGACGAGTAGGACGAACAGAAACGACCGAATACACATAGACATCAATAGATCTGTCTAAATCGATCTAAATGGTTATAGTGACGATAAATACTTCCAAACACAAATGTTCATGTGATTATTATACATTTTATTATAACATGAAAAATGATATTTCCATTCGATAAACCAATTGTTTCTTTTTTTTTTCCATTCCTTCTATCAACTTCTACTCCCATTTCTCAGCGAACGATTTTTAACATCTTTCTTGAGAATTTTTCTTTTTTCGGATGTTTCTTTCAAAATTCAAATTTATTCAACAAAACTTTCAATCGACTCTTCCATCTACTTTATTTTAAGTCTGTTTATCACCAATGAAACTTTCAAAAATTTAAAAACATTTTAATTAACAATGTTCTTTGAGAATTAAAAGTAGAGTAAAATTAAGGCAGATTCCGAATAAATATAAACAATTCTCCAAACAACTTGTTAACTTATAAAATTTATTTTCAAGAAAATGAACTCATGTTAAAATGGTTTAAATTGAAAGAACCAAAACTAAGAATTTCTTACAATGGTTTGTGAGTAAAGAATTAGTGAACATTTATGTGAAACATCATTGCTAGTGCACAATGGAAAGTGCTGAAAGAGAGAAAGGAAAAATACCGGAATGAACCTTCCTGGAAAATAGAAATTGATATTATTGAACATTTAACTTAACTTTGTTTTCTAATAAATTGTTCAACATTCTTCTTTCCGATTCATCAATTAAATTACTTATTATTATTTTTGTTTGTTTATTATTCAGAATTCCCTCGGGACAAAGAGATATTAAAATTATTGAAATGTAACTTAAATTATTGTAAGACAAACAGTTTTATCAGGCCAAGAAAAGATCCGAAGGGCGAGGGACCATGTGTTTTGTCCAGCGGAGAAATTGAATAACTTTAACCGGTTTCATCACTTTCATTGGACACTGTTTCAATGATAAATGCATTATCCCAAATTTTGGAACGGATAATGCGACTGGAATCCAGTCGCATTGGAAATTGAAAAAATTTTGGAACTGGATGATAACAAAATGAAAAGAGGACATCGCAAATAAGGAATGTAAATTCGTTAGCTTAACAATAAATGAAAACGGGTATGAAGTTGTCGCAATTTTTCTCAGCTCACAAGTTAGTAAAACAATATAATATCCAATTATCAGTATTGGAGAAGTTTGTTACTATTTTAAAAGGAACTAAACATTCATTTCCATCAACTGTTAGAAGAAAATTTCCAAAAAATGTTCACCTTGTGTTGAGGAAATAAAGAAGTAGAGTGTGTGAAAATTATTATTAAAAACTAGTGAAAAAGTATAGTATAAAAATATCCGCATTAATTGCTTATCCTACAACTTGGAATTTTTAAGATCCAATCCAATCAAGAACAATAAAAACATTGTAACTAATTGTAAGAAGAAGGTCATCAATCAACAATAGAAACAAGTCAATTATTGACGGAAAAAGGAAAAAAATTACGATTCGCAAACCATTATTGGTTGGTAATAAGGGATTCTCTTTGTGATATGAATGGTTGTCGATTGCTTTAACACGTCCACCGACCTTAGTCTCATTCATAAACATCTCACAACTCACAACATTACAACAAGACAAATAGAGAATAGCCATTCCACAACTAACAATTCTTGTAAGATTCTTCATAATGGATATCTCAATTAAAAATTTCAAGTTCGACGAATTAGGTTAAGAAACGTTTAAAAGACTGTGGTGCTTATTTGGTGAGAATGTTTATCGATCAACATATAGATGAAGATTCCAGTAATTCAGATTGCCTGGAAATTCAGATGTAAAAGACATTAATTATATGGAGATAAACTATTATGTCATTCAAAGTGTACACTCTCAAAAGACTGTTTTTTCCATTCGATAAATTCGATGATTTTCATATGATTCCTATTCAAAAATCATGGTTAATATGGTTATAATACCTCTCAAAAACAACAGCTCATATAAATTAATTGTGGTATATTATAAGTTTCGAATTTAAAAATTTAAATATTGATTTTAATGTTGGAAATACTTTATCTTCAACTACCACTTACTACCAACTTAAGAATGATTTGTATTTTTCAGCACGAATGGTAATATTTGGGGGTAAAATTGTGACACTATAAGGAAATTATTAAAATGATGCACTTTTGGTGCAAATTGAATGCACAGATTAATTCTAAGGTAGAAAAATTGGTATTGGCTGAATGTTGAAGGGATTTTAGTTGACTTCTTCAATTAGTTTTCGGTTGATAAATTTCGTGTTCATCAAAACGTCAATGACGGACTAATGATCATATTATCAGGATTTATTTTGTACTTATTGTACCGATGAGCAGCCAGAGATTTGGCCAGCAACAAGATCAACGAGTCATCACTCAAGAGACTGTGTGAAACGGTGCGAAACTCGTTTATTCCTTAAGCTTAGCGAACTCACAAGTAAAAGACAAATTGAATATATGAAATTGAAATTGAGGTTATTCCATACACTTTTCTATTTTTAATTTGGAACTACTTCAGACAAGAGAATTAAACAGGAAGAGAAAGAGAAATGTTCAACGTGAATTATTATTATGAGGATAGGCAGGAATCGGGTACCATCGAAATTGATCATCAGACTCTCTTCGGTGAGGTTGTTGATCTCATTCGACATCAACTCCAAATTCCCGCGTCCAATCTCAAACTGATGGTAAATGACATGCATGTGAAGGATATGAGAAAGACGATGAGACAATTACAAATCAGCAGTGATTCTCTTATCATCGTTCGATGTTATTTAAATTTTTCATTTTTTCCTCCAAAATTCTCAATGGTGAAATATTTCAGTTGTGGCCAATCGTCCCACCGAAGTCAAACGAACTCGACCAGACAGTTAAAAACTTTTAAGAGAAAATCATTTTATTGTGAAATCTTCTTCCCGCAGTGGAAGAATGTTTTTGGTAAATACAGCAGCTCAATTGATATGTTAGTAAACTTTTACTTTTTGGGGTGGAGTGTGAAATGACGGAAATTTTCCGTTTTTCTTCCAATCAATTAAAATTGGAAATGGAAAATGAAGAGAGAAATTGTTCTCTGAAAGAAAATGTTGAGAGAGAGGTATTTCTCGGATAATTCAAAAATTTAAATGAATAAAACTAAAATTTTTATTCGTCTCATATTTTTCATCGTTTATATGGTGTAGAGAGGATATAAAGTGTCTTTTTTTTCCTTCAAATCTATAAGGGGAATGTTTCCGAAAGAGAAATCTTCATTTTAAATTTTCCACAAATTTTTCCATATAATTTTTGAAATTTCCATAAATAATTTTTCATTCTGATATCGAATTCGTTTTTTGATGTTGTGTGAAATGAGTGCAACTCGATGTACCGGTCATGATGGCCTCCTCGTTCTCCGATTCACATTGCATCGGTGTGAGTTGATTATCGATGTGTTTGATGAGATCTTCCTCTTTGCTATTCCTGTGATTGGTGGCGATCGAATGATGACGATTTGATGATAAAGATTGATTAGAAGTGAGAATATAATGATCATCGTTCGGTTGAAAATCGTTATTCGATTCCTCTAATTGAGAGTCGATCGATTGAATATGATTATGAATGACGTCGACCGATTTACGTTGTTGGTGTGTAGTCACATTTCCAGCTCGTATTCGATTTGATGACACCGGTTCCAATGAGAGATATGATGACGTTATGTTCACATTCTTCTGATCCATCGTGAGATGTTGTTGAGAGACGGGCGAAATGAGAAGATGCGGCGAAGAGAGGAGAGTTCCATTCGACACATTTGAGCATTTTGTCGTGTACCAAGTGAGAGTGATGCCAATGAATAACATGAGAATTCCACACACGATAAATATGAGAGAGAGAACTCGAACAGGTGACGAACATAAAGGAAGTCCAAAAATAAATTTTTCCATTTTTTCATCTCCCTCTCCTATCATCGACGTGGTAACGTTAGTGGTGATAGTGAGAATAACGGATGGATTCGATTCATCATCATCCACCGATTCTCCCCCTTCCGATTTAATCGTCGACATCGTCGTTTGTGACGGATTTTCACCCACACAATACACAGAATGACGCGAACTCATTCGAATGACGACGATGCCCGTTATGAGTAGAGAGAGACCGGCCAATATGAAGAGAATTCCCATAAAAATTTCCTTCGTCGACGATTTGGATTGTGATTCGATTTGAATTGTCGTCGATGATGGTTTCCTTTCACCATCATCATAAATATTTAATTTCGATTGATGATTACTTATTGATAAACGACTATTATTATCATTATTATTATTATTATTATTATTATTATTGTTGTTGTTGTTTGTTGTTGAATCGTTCGTTTGAGAGGAACGACGACGATTCGATTTCTTTTGTCGTCGTTGTCGATTGATATATCGATTGAAATAAAAATTCGGATTATATTTCCCACGACGAGCATTGAAAAATCGATAATTGACACCACTACCTATGACGGTTGCACCCATGAGAGCGCCACCGGCGCCAACGGAAATCAGGTTTTTAGCGGCATCGCCTGATGCTGCGTAATTCATTGCTGCCGATGAGTTACGGAGAGATAAGAGCGGCATAATAATCTGTTTAGTTGAGTTGTGTAATGACTGATTAATATCCGATATTGATTTATGAGAAATTTCCTGATTTTCACGATGATTCTCTTCTTCACTTCGCAAATGAGTCGAGTTCGGAGATGATGTACAATTGTTCTCCGGAGTTTCTTCTCCAATAGTGGGTTGTGTCGAAATTTGATTTATCACTTTATCACATGAATGATTCGATAGGGAAACGGATTGACTACCTCTCCGATTTACCTTCGACGATTCAGTTCGATTCAACAAATCTTTATCATATAAATCTCTGTCATGATCTTCTGGTTGTTGTTGTTGTTGTTGGGTGATGTTCTGACTCGTTTCAGGAAGTTGATGGTGAGTGTGACGGTTTGAAGAATTCTTCTTTCGGAGAAAATGAAAGGGAAGTTGAAGGAGGTGGAGGAAGGATGTACCACCTGCCGCTAACTTCTTCGATGAGACGGATGATGTATTTGAGGGATTGTTTGTTGCAGTCGTCGATTTGAAAGTTTTCAATGATAATAATGAATAATTAGGATTCTGATGCCTCTCACTAGACGGCGAATAGAGTCGATTGTAATGTGAATGACCATATGAATCGAATGATAACTCTTCACCGTTCTTCTCTTCGTTAACTTTCTGACGTTTAAAATTTTGAGGAAATGGCGAACGTAACTTTATGCTTCGTTCATTTGTTTTCTTTTTCCGTTTATTATTTTTCTCCCATTCTCCATCTACATCTTCATCATTCTTTCCATTCCCTTCAACTATTCGATTACTGATTAGATTTTGAATATTATTATTATTATTATTATTATTATTATTATTATTATTATTATTATTATTATTATTGGATATAACTAATTTGATATCGTTCAATGTCTGATGAGAATGATAGGTAGGTGAATGATTAGTTTGTGCTTCGATGTATGATATGTCAATGGATTTAGATAAGTGATTCGAGTTATTTGAAGAAACATTAATAATTCCGATAGAATTCTCTTTATTGTTGTTGGAATGACCGAGAGTGGTTTGGGGAATTATTGGATTTGTCAAATGGCCAGCCGCCCAATTCTCCGTGTCAAAATTGAATGTTCGCCCTCTCGTCAATTGGGGCCGCGTTAACGGCGACGATGATACATTAGTCGTTGGCTGAAAATATTTGATATTCTCATCCACTAACTGATTGACTAGTAGTTCCCTGTTTGGCTTATGTGATAATTGTTCCGCTCCTAAATTCACTTTTGGCAAATCAACCAATTCTTGATAATGATTCGACGACAAATACAACGATGAAACATTCTCATTATTCAATTTATACTGTTGTTGTTGTTGTTGTTGTTGTTGTTGATAAAGTGCTTGTTCCTGATGAGGATAACATTGTTGTTGTTGTTGTTGTTGTTGAAAGTGATGAGGATGTAAATTGTGTCTTGGAGCGAAAACGGAATGACTCTTCCCGATATCTTTATAATCCGGTAGACGATGAAGATGTTGAGTCGGATGTAAATGATGTTGTGGATAGTGGAGATAAGGTTGATAATGTGTCCCAAATGGTTTGTTTCCTCGTAAGGCTAATGCATAATCTCGATGGACCTTACTAACTGTCAAATCTACGCAATGAAATTAACAACAATTTAATAAGTTTGAAAATGGAAAATAGAAAATTCTTTTAATTTTATTCGACCTTTCTCCTCTCTAAACTCTCTCAATGTTATACGTGTGTGATTGACAGCAAGTCATTTGTCGATCGACGAACATTGCTACCATTTTTCTTAAAGTTCTAGTTCCAATATCTCCTTTTTCCCCCATTCTCCCAATCGTCAAAAACATTCTTCCTCTACTGCACATATGTAACAATTGCATATACATCAGATAATGAATTGGAATGAAGATGATGTTTGGAAACATCTACTCTCCTCACGACCAATCATGATGATGATGATGAGATTGGAAGAAATCTAAATATTCCTCACAATAATAATTATTATTATAATTATTTAATTATTAAAGCGATGATGATGATGGTCATTTTGATAATGATTATTATTAGTATTATTATTATTATTCATTCATTTGATAATGAAGTAAATTGATGAAAGAGGAAGAATTAGAGAAATTGATCGAGTCACTCACTCGATTGATATACATGGATTAGTTGATGAAAATGGATATAGATTCTTTGATTAGAACTGATTAAGCGCTCGATAGAGAAGAGGGGGAATGATAAGCATCCCATTTGCCAGTTCACATTCTTTCAACTTATTTATTTTCATAATGAACTCATCATGTATTGATGATTAAATCAAAATCTTCTTCCATTTTATATCACATCTATTTCTTTACAAATAATATTCTTTCATTCATTCCTTCCTTTCCTTCTTTCCATCATACATCCTTTCCAGATATACATATATCAATTTCATATTCCACGCATATATATCTATGTGTGTCGATGTGTGTATGTGTGTGTATATCATCTACTTACCATATTCATCATCACTATCATTACCCATCAGATTATTTATCATTCGTTTCATTTTCAACTTTCTCCTGATGGTTTGAATCTCCGACTATCCTCTCATCTCCGCACATCTTCTCTGGAAAGATGGATATCGTTTATAAATTGCCTTCTCCCATCAATAACGGAAGAATGAAGGAAAACAGTCTTATATCGATGAAACAATATTTTCAACTTTCTCATCTCAATCTCCTTCCCATTCCATCCTCAATCATTCAAACTGCTGATGTCCGAAAAATGAGAATTATTTTCATAACGAGAAAATTGACGAATTTATCATCTGCTTAACTCGATCAACTTAGCTTACAGTTAGTTTAGTTTAGTAAATAAAGTGCTTCTCGCCAATCTCATAAACAATCATCTCCTTCCGTCATCTCCCACCAATTCTCTTGATGATAACGATACGATGATTATTCGCCGTCCTTTCCGTCATATCATGTCCAATCGGACATTTAGTACATTCCCTTCCAATTGATTGATAGATTGACATTATTTTACATTTGTTACCATCCCTCTATATCCATATCAATAGTTAAATCGAAACTAAATTGATTGATGCATATACTTTACTTTCATAAACGAACAAATACATATCCACCAATATCATATTAGTCGATAATGTTCCTTTCTCTCTCATTCCACTCCTTTTCCTTCCTCTCATTTCTAATGTGAAAGTTAAATTTCTTCCAATCCCTTCACTCACTCACATACAATCTCTCACATTTTCCCCCACACATCCAAAGAAAAATAATCAAAATTCAAAAAAAAAAAAAACCATTAGACAATGTGCGAATATGAAGACATTCGGTCACTGCTCACAAAGTGCACAACCATAAAATTATTTCGTCATGTCCATCCCTTCTAGTACACCATCTCCCATTCAACATCATTCGGAATGATAATTGTAAATAATTGCGGTGGAATTCAACACAATAATTATCAATATATTCAAATACATTTCACCATACTTATGATAATTGTCATGTAAACATTCTCCTATTCCGTCATTCATTCCTTCCATCTCCCTATATCACTTTTACTCCAACACTATTTTCTGATAAGCGTTTCCTTTTAAAAACTTTAATGAGTGGCGAATGGAAAAGTTTGGGATGTAATGTCATGACGACCGATTGGCGAATGCCAGGACATGAAACTCTTCTATATTTTCATTAATACAAAGCGGATGTACTTCCGTTTATATTACCATCTATATTAATTAAACTTCACTCGATCTTCTCCATTCACTTTCATTTCGATTAAATTCATTTAACTTCATTTAATCCATTATTAAGTTGGAGTTGAAATGGATAAATTTCCATTCAAAAAAAAAAACTACTCAAATCCCTAATTGTGCAAAATTTCTTTTCTTTTCAAATAATTTTCCGGCTAAAACTTTTCATGTTGACCCGATGACTCTCATTCACTTTCATTATCCTGTATCGAGTTGATGGAAATACATGAATATTTCTTATTTAATTTCTCCTCTTATTATGAATGAAGGGAGAAGGGAATGAATAATTCTATGAATATTGATATGAATGAGTGTCCTGTCCTGTTCTGTCCTTCCACTCAACAATCTCGATGGCGATAGAATACCATCTAAATTCTCTCCCAATCTTTCTCCCAATCATAAGTGCGTCTAAACCTTTTTAATAACTACTTTTAATTCCTTCTCAATTTTCTCCGATCTCCTCTAAATCTTCCCTTATTCAATTGTGAGATTGTAATATCACCTGACAAATTCATCGACAATTCTCTCAAAAAATTGGATGAGAGAAAATTTTGTGATTTTTTTTCCGTCGCCATTTTGAATTGCCTCATTAATTTTCGATGTTTATCTTTGGAGAAATGATGTGAGGAGCAGGAGGAGGAGGAGGATGAGGAAGAATACGAAAGAATAAATCACAATGATAATGGTGATTAGGATTTGATGTGAATGATCATTATTATTGTGTCTCATCAGACATATAAATGAAAGATTCTATTATAACTTTACCTTCTTCCGATGTATTTTTCTGTAAATTCAACGTATATCGTCTTACCAATTTCTACTTCCCGATATGTGTTGGTTGAGATGGAGGACTGACAACAACAACAACAACAACAACAAAAAAATGAGCAGTCGATATTCAGGATGAATAATATGGGGAGAAAGATAGGATAGACAGGCGACTTACCGTTAACTGGTAACTGCGGGGAGAACAGTGTGAATAAATAAAGAGGAGAAAAATGGGAATGAGATGTATTTCTTTTAGAAGGTAAATGTATCCGATACTCCCTTCTTCATAATTTATGACATTATTAGACTGTAAACTTTTCATTTGTTTCCTTTTGGAGCATTATGATTAGAGGCCGATCATTCACCAATTACTCCCCATCGTGAACTGTGTGTGCTAATGTGTGTGTGTCTATGTGTCTATGTGTCTGTGTGTGTGTGTGTGTGTGTTCGTTTGTGTTTGGAGCATGAACGACTTGTTCATTTCTCCAATTCCAATCGAGGGGAATCATACTCCAAATAAATAAAGTTTTTTCCAATAAATGAAAATTACATTTCTCCTCCACAACACGCCGACGATGACGACGAGCATATGTACCTTCTCCAATTCGGTGTTGATATTTTGATGGAAATGGAAATGAATTTCTCTCGAAATTTCTTATTCAATTCTACTTGTCCGATATTGGTGGGGAGGCGAGGAATGTATTCTTATTAATATTATCTCATTCTTCCGTAACATCTCCTCCATCGACTGCTTCTTATCCTTTTTTTTTGATCAACTAAACTCATTTCTTATGATATCAATGATCCGTTCTGAATTTTCGCCCATCCTTTATCATTAATTACGTGACCGATTCGTAGTAGGAGAAAGTCGGGTGGGGAAATATTCGGACATGACATATTTTTCCTGATACGGCCGAATTAGTTTCCTTTTAATAATCGATAATCTCATGTTCTGATACATGTCTTTCTGCACGAATCTCGAACGAGGCTAGATTATCTTGAATAAATCATGATTCCAATGGAATCTTGAATAAAGATGGTATTGAAGATGGAATGAAATAATTAGTTTCTTCCACAAAACATTTTCCACTAATTCATTTTGAGGGGTATTTGGAAATGGTAGGTTAGGTGGAAGAACTTTTCGAAAAATGACCTCGATCAAATTGCATTCGAATGCCATTTCATTCAACTGATTAGCAACAATAATCACGTGAGAATTTTGAATAAATTTGAAAAAAAAAGGAGAAAATTGTAATTGTTCGATAAGGAATTGGAGGACATGTCTCCCCTACACAACATTTCACAACAATCGTTCCGTTCTTATGCACATGTCGTCCACGACAGACGAGGAGGAAGAGGATACCATCATTTATTTTTATTGATGGTATGATGTCGATTTGACCTTCCATTTGGGAGAGACAGGAAGGAAAACACATATGTTTTCATTTTTATGGGAATCAGTTTCCTGAGTTAAATCAATAATTCTTTCCTCACCAATTTTCATTATTTCACTTCCTATCAATGTCATTAATAAAATTCAAATTCTCCGTCGATATCTCTCATGATTAATGATGATTATTGAACGAGGTAAAAAGTAATGAAATGAAATGAGAATTAGTAACTTTTTTCCGAGGTTGCACTTATTGTGTTGGACCAAAACATGATTGTGGATCGATTGAGTTAGATGACTAATTGAACTGAGATGATTGTGAGTGATGGAATTGAATTGAATTGAATTGGATGAGATTAGATGAGATAAGATTGATAGATGAATTGAGAGAATAGAAGGAAGAGGAAGAAGAGGGGGAGGAGGATGATTTGGAAGAAATTCTTCTTGGCGAAATGGATAGTTATCGGCATAATAATCATAGATGGTTTGCTGGGAGGAATCGTTGTCTCCAATAAATTGATATATCAATATGAGGAATGAATAAGTGAAAGGAGCATGAGTGAATTGAATTGAATTGAATATAAGTGCTAATTCGATGAATGAACTGGATAGAATTTGAAATGAGCAACACAATTATTAAGTAATACTTCTCTGCTCAACATGGAATTGGTTCGGTTATGAATTCATTTTCCAATAGATTTCATCCAATTGCTCACACGCGCACCCACACACACACACACACATACACACACACACACACACCGAGTGAAGAGACAAGTGAATCAAAATGTGAATCTACTGATATTTCCAATTGAAAATAACAAAATATTTATCAGAAGAAAATCAATTGTAATTTCTATCTCGTAAATATCATCCCTCCTTCAAAGTCGCCGACGACGACAACAACAACAACAACAACGAAGACGATGATGATGATAATGACGACGTCATGTTGTTCATCCGTCGATTATTTTTGTGTGCACAACGGACGAGAGAGAGAGAGAGAGAGAGAAGATACACAAAATATTTTTGATCGAGAACTTCTTCTTTATGAATTTTCTTTTTATTCTTCTTCCCATCATAATCGTCATTCTTTCTCTGCTAAGTAGTGGAGGGAGGGGGAGAAGGAAGAAGAAGAAGAAGAAGCAGAAGAAGATGAATGAATAATGGAAAAGAAAACTTTTGAAAAAAAAAATTTTTTTTCAAACAATAGACGTCATCAACAGCAAACATTCTCCGTCGTTCTTATGTTCATCATTTCTAGTTTTTTTATCCTTCCCCCAAAAAAGTACATGACGATGATAATCTGAAAATTGTTCCATCATTATTCGCATCTCATTTATCATTTACCAACAACTTTCCTTTCTTTCCATTGACATCCGTTCTCCCCTCCACTTTTTCAAAAAATTTCTTTTCAAATAAATTTCAAATTTTCTCAACCGTTCCAGTCGAATCGGATGGGAGAAGGTGACGGATTTGTCTCTGATTTCAGTTATCTCTCTCATCGTCTTTCGAGGGAGATGGTTGGGAAACCGTCGAAGTTTATGTGGAAAGCGCAATGTATTAGTAAGACAGATTTGGGGCGATAATTTCTTGTGTATAGGAAGGAATAGAGAAATGAGAGGAAGGATGTGCAGGAGATCGAGACGATCATGTTGACAATTACGATGGAATTAACTTGATTCGATCAAGAAAGTGTAGCGGCATGTCGGAACGAAGGAAAGTAACGAACGAAAGTGCAAGGGAAAATTCTTTAAGTGAAAGTTAAGAGGAATCTATTTCGATAATGATTATTGAAGGATAATCGCGAACGATGATGATTTGTTGTTTCCAAAAGATATTTGTGATTTTATTTCTTCGTGCAAATTGAGGATGATCAATTTTATTCCGTTGGAAATTCTCAT
The DNA here is from genome assembly GCA_023231475.1 of Seison nebaliae. Classification (NCBI taxonomy): domain Eukaryota; kingdom Metazoa; phylum Rotifera; class Pararotatoria; order Seisonacea; family Seisonidae; genus Seison; species Seison nebaliae. The sequence continues at coordinate 42,199 of JALJEE010002622.1, read as the reverse complement.
ATTATTTTCTCATCCCTCCCTCCAAACAAAAAGAAAGTAGATGTGAGGAGGGATGTTGAGACAATGAGAAGAAACTTATTTCGAGAAGATATCAATATGTGAGACAACAAATAGATTAATTTGCAGCAAGTTTTATTTCTTTATGAACCCGTACACACACACACACACACACATTTACACACCCATGTGCACGCACATACACACACACACACACACACACGGAGATAAATAGATAGATAAATGCACAAACATACACAATTGTTGGGAGACGTTAAATATCAACCGAGATGGTTATGTGCGTGAACTGGGGGTGCGTATGGATGAGTGTGCGTGGAATGATGGAGATAACTCAGGAAATGATGGGAACTTAAAGAAATTGTCAAATAGAAATTTAATTATATAATTTCTTCAATATTGCCTCATCGTCTGATCGTTCGTTTTTGATTTTGCGTCGAACAACTTTCCTCACTCTCCGTCATGTCAGTTTCATTTCCGAAAACGATCGATAAACGAGACAATCCAGTCACGTTGAATCAACCTTCCGTTCTCCTTCTTCTTCTTCTTCTTTTCCTTCTTCTTCTCATGTTTGTTTTTGTGCAGTTGTTGTGCAGATTCTCATTCATCACTCTCTCATCAACCCATTGATGATAATGATGATGATGACAATGTTAGTTGGTGTTATAAATTGGATTAGTGATGAGATGATATTGTTGAAGTTGAAAATCGAGTTAAGAGAAATAGGAAATTACAATGTAATCAATGTGACAAGTATAATGAAAATAAGACACAAGATTGATAAATATCGGTCGCCATAACAACGCGGCGGTCTCAAACAACGACATAAAGAGTTGATGAAGGATGGTGATGAATGGAAATAATTTTTAGTATTTCTCTCACCAACAAATGACGATTTCTTCTCATTCATCATCTTGTTGTTGTTGTTGTTGTTGTCGATGAGATTATCTTCATTTTCTTCTTTTTCATTTTCATCAATTTCATTTTCTTTCTTCTCCTCATCATCCCCATCAATTTCATTATCATCACCATCACCATCATCTATATAATTGATGTTACTATAATTGTTCGATGAAGTTTTGTCAGGACTTTCCGTTTGTTTTTTTTTCTTTTTATTCTCCTCCTTTTTCAATGAGATATTAGTTTCTGTTTCGTCATGTATCTGATTCGAATGATTCGAATTATGGAGAGAATGACGGATTTCTGTTTCGGTTTCAATTTCGGGTGAAATCCTCTCATTCTCACTTATGAGTTTAGTTCGATTGAACAATTTATGTAAATGTTCCTCAATTATCAATTTCTTGCTCTTCTTATATTGTTTCGTTTTCAGTTTGCTCACCAAACATTTTCCACCATCTAAATTACTCCTAAGCTTATCGAAATCTTCTTCGTTCTCCTCCTCGTCCTCAATCGTCACCAATGACGATATTCGCATACGAGTTCTCTGTTCCAATCGACGATGTTCCTTTCGATCTTTGATCGATTTAGTCGTTTGACTTCGTTGAGATGAACGATTTGAATTATCTCTTTTCCATAAAGGCGGGGACGAGGAACGACGAAGAATTTTCCCTTTTTTCCCATTTGAGAATGATGTGAAGAATGAATGCAATTTTGAATTGATGGAAATGTTCAACGCTTTCTTCGACTGATGTTTATCGATTTCCTTCAACAACTCTTGTTGTCGTTTCAACATCACCAGATATCGTTGATGATGTTCCAAATGTAACTGATAATATTCCTCGTTCGTCAATCGAACAAATCGATCTTTCTTTTTTCTCAATTTGTCGTCGTCTGTCGACTCGTCTTTCCCAATCATCTTATTTTTCATCATTATCGTTTGTTCATCCTTCAATCTCTGTTGTTGTTGTTGTTGTTGTTGTTGTTGTTGATAGATGAATAGACGTCGTTGTTGTTCTTCATGTTCTTCGCGTTGTTTCTTCAAATAAAAATAAACGAGAGTTTCTTTGAAATTTTCGATGATATCCTCTTGAATATCATAATCGAATTTGTCGATCGTACATGGAAGTTGATTGAATAATGATGATGGATCGGTTTTATTGTGATGCATCGTCTGATTGATGAAGCGTCGATAGAAGTCGTTAGGTGAGACGATGGGATGTTTCTCATGAAACGATTTCCAGTAACTATTCTCATCTTTCAATTGATTAAAATAAAAACGGTTTTTCGATGGATTGAATGACGAGCAATAATTATCATAACTCATCAATCGATCATTCGCTTTCGATATGGACGAGAAGAATAATTCTCGATCCTGTAAATTTTGTTGTTGCTTCAAATTCATCAATTTCTTCCCTTCTTCATCTTTCTCCGTCTTATCAGGATAATTTTTCGAATTTGAAATATTATTTATATTCTCCTCCTTCAAATGACTCAATGTTAAATTAATGTTATTGTTGTTGTTATTGTTCTTCTTCTTAACCAAATTTGAATTGTTGATCATCTCATCATTCTCACAAATCATATCATTTCGTCGTCTCTCACATTTCTTCTTCTTCTTCTTATTATTATTATTATTATTATTATTTTCTTTCTTTCTAATTTCATTCAACAGAATTAATTTATCGGGAAGATATCGACTCTCTAAATCATTTCTCTTTTTCTTCTTTTTCTTCTTTTTCCTCCTTTTCTTATTTGAAAGTTCATTCTTCAATTCATCCCCGTTTTCCATCCTTCTCTGTTCGATTGTGTCATCATCTCTTTGTCGTCGATGTCGTTCGCATAACGAATTAGTGGATTTGGTGGAGAGATTGTCAACTTTCCGGATATTTGCAAATGGATATTCGTATTCGTTCAAATTGGGTGCCGAACAATAAATGTAGAAGGGACTCGTTTTTTCCATTCTCCTTTCGGGTTGATGCACTTTCATTCTACCATCTTCTTGCAACGAGAATCGATAAAGTTCTTTCGACGTTCCATCTCTCATCAATTTCTTCATCGGTATCAAGAGACATCCATTCGTCACATCATTCACATCGTTCGTTGAACACGTTGTCTTATCATGATTGGAATGGATATATTGTGAATTGTGTCCGAATAATGTCTGACTCATCATCGTCAATCGATCCATTCCCGTCGATCGTTCAGTCTCGAGAAATTTATGTAAATTCCTCCTCATTTTCTCCGTCTTCTCTCTATTGTCGTCCATTATGTTTTTTGAAGAACCGTTTAATTTATCTTCTTTTTGTTGAATAGAAATATTTGAATTAATTTTTATCGATTCATTTAAAATTCTTTCATTTTTCTCTATTATTTCATTAATTTTATCTTCTTCATTACCATCATCATTATCATCATTATTATCATCATCATCATCATCATTCTTCTTATTCAAATTTGAATTACTTTCTCGATGATTTATGATAACTATCGGAATATCGTCATTGTCATCGATGTTCGATAATTGATAACGGTCAGCATCTGACATACTATTCCGTTGATCATAATATAAAAGATTTTTTATTCTTAAATGTTGTTGATCTGATTCTTTCTTTGTGTGATGTCCATCGATTAATTCGCACGTGTCTTTCGTCTCGATATCTTGCGAGTCTTGATTGAGAACTATCGATGGCATTCGTTGATTAATTGTCGTTCGATTATCAATCATCGGTGAAATCTTATGATAGAGTGATAACGGTAAAGATGAACGTGCTTTCGATTGACTTTTCTCCTCTTCTTTTCTCACCATCTCGCCCACCAATGATGGTTTTGAAAGATGTTTAATATTTTGTTGATCAATCAACTCTGTGGAACCTTGATTGTTGATGAGAATGAGATTCTTATCAGTCAATTCTTTCGAAATTGCCGAAGCAGCCGTACTACTAAGGGAATTCCTCATTGGTTGATGTACGTCGATTGTGAGTGACGAATCGTCCGTATAAAGTAAATGACGTTGAGAGGAATTCTCGTGGAATTTCTGTTCTTTCGTTCTCTGAGCGAATGATTGTTGTTCGTCGAACGAATGAGGCAAAAGATGATTGAGAGACGTGTGAAGGAGTTTTGGATTGATGAATTGATTTGAATTTTTTTTTGAATTTTTTCCAATTTTCTTCAACGATTGTGGATGAGGCGAATGATTCTCATTGGATTCTACGTCGAAAATATCGGCCGATTCACAACGTCCATCTGACGAGGTGTTGAAGATTTGGGAGATGCGTCGAATGAAACGTTCTCGTCGACTCTCCACTTTTTTCTTATTGAGGAGATCGTCATTACTACAAATTCTTCCGTTCTTCCATTGGGGTGGGCAAAGTGTGTTCTTTCCGAGTGGCGATGTGGCGGCTGTTAATGATTTGCGGTTTGATTGTGCGTCATCCATTCGTATGTCGATTGTTTGATAGTTTTGAAAGAGTGAGGAAGTGGAAGCACGACCATGAGATGAGGATCGTATAATTCCGTTACTGTCATCTGGTGAGAGGAAGGAATGATTCTTATTACCTTTCTCCATCGTCACGTCGTTATATAACAAGTTGTCTTGTGCAGATAAATGATTGCGATGATTCATTATACGTAATAATGACATTCTCCTTGAAGTAGCGTCGGTTTTGAAAAGGATATTCTGATTCTCATCCAAACTATTATTCGGCGAATTCTCCGTTTTCCATTTACCACTATCATGTTCGTTATTGTAACTGTGTTGATGTAATTCATGTGTGAGTAATTGCTTCGGATTGGGCAATTTGTGTGCTATCGTGTTATAGGAGGATGATGAAATGAAACTCTTCGAACCACTTCGACAATCCAAAAATTCTTTATTAAATTTCGTCGAATTAAATATCGAACAATTCTTTCCTTGTCTCTGTTGTTGTTGTTGTTGTTGTTGTTGGAATATCGAATAATTATTATTAGTTGATCGATGATTTTGTTGTTGTTGTTGTTGGTGGTTGTGGTGTTGATGATGATGATGTTGATGATGTTGATCATTTTTAGTGGAGGTTGAGAGCGATTGATGAGAAAGAATTCCATGAGAACCGGGAACGATGGAACTCTCCTTCCGTCGATGATAGAGTTGAGGTTGAATCGATAATTTTGAATTGATACCAGCAGCGACACTATTCCGATGTTTCTTCGGATGATAAGATGCGGCTGATAAAGACGAATGCATAACGATTGAATATTTCCGTTAAATGAGAAAGAAAAACGGTTTTTTTTTTCTTTTGTGAGAACTATTGATGTGTGAGGATGTTGGGAGAAGATTATCACTCAAAATGACATTCAATTGAACGATTCATTTGTCTGATAGTACATTCAATTTCATCTCGACGAACAATGACGAGGAAATGGATTAGGAAAAGAATAATCTGTTGTTGTTGTTGTTGTTGGGGATTGGAAAGAGATTTGACGGAACGCAAAAGTTGTTTTCCGTAAAAATTATTATTTCTTCTTTTTGTTCATACTTTTGATACTGCAATGACACATTGGCATTGCTATTCGATTCGAATTGATTTTTTCTTATTAGCACAAGAATTTATTTATCAATTCTGAGAAAATCGATCCGGAGGAATGTTGACAATCTGCATAAATAATTAACGAAGGAAATAACTTATCTCTAACAAACAATCAAAGAAGGAAATTGATGAAATTGATATGTTTTTCTGAGAAGGAATGAGAAATGAGAATTCTTAAATAATTTTTATAGGATTTGATCATTCGCATCATTAGGTCATTATTATCATCATCATTATCATTATTATTCCAATTGCATTAGTTGATAAATCAGAAGAGGAAATTGATGGAAAGAAAGAAGAATGATTGAGAAGATTCTCCTGTTCTCATTATCACATTCTTTCCTTTCTTTCATCAATTTTCTCTAAATCGTTAATGATGTTTTCATCGGGAATGATACGGAATGAATTGTGATAATGAATAAATAATTGGAGGCGACTAAATAGTTTCTTTTTTTTTTTTTTTGAACGACAATTTATCGCAGGAAATATGAAGTGTTCTGAATTTTAATGAATTCTGTTCAGTTCTATTCCTTCATCAACATCAACATCAAATAGTCCTGAATGTTGGATGAAAGATGATAATTGACCGATGTACTTTCGATGCATCGATAAGATGATGAGGGAAAGGAAAGAGGATGATTATTTCATAATATTTCTAAAAGAATAGAAAATCATTCTTTCATTCTCCTTCTTCCTTTTTTTTTACGTCTATTCGATGACAATCATCATCATCATCATCAACAATAATATTAACAACAACAACATGCTTTTATAAGATGGGCATGAATGAGCGAGTCAAGCGACAACGATTAATTGTCCGTTGATCGTTATGAAGGAAATTCTTTTAGTCGAGCAATCAATCTTTATTCGATGGTGCTCCCCCTCTCAGAATCGATGCCAATTTTCTTCTTGTTCTCCTCTCATCTTCCCATCCGCTTATCTTCGTCATTATCATGATTATGAAACGAGCCGTCATAACCCTCTATCAATAAGAGAGCATTGAAAACTATGTTATCAGTTGCTCCTTTTCGTCCTTCTCTTCGTCCGTTCTTCCCTCCAATTAGACATTCCCTCGAATTAACTTCCAAATCTCGTTCGATTTTTTTTTTCAAAATTAATTTGGTTGACGAGAAAAAAATTAAAGGAAAATCATCCAATCTATATAATGATGAAAATGAGGGAAATTTGAGTGAAATTCAAAAAGAAAAAATGTTCAGGCGAAACAAGTCTAAATGGAAATAGAATTATTTGATGGAAATTTCCATCTCATCCAAATTATATAGACATGCCTTCCCATGAGTCGATGTGTTTTTACGTATGACGACACATCGACCTCTCATCGATTCGTGCATCGATGAGACAAATAGCTGTGTAATATCTGATCGGATTAATGATGCGACATCATCCCGAGTACCTAAAATAAAAAAAATAAATAAGTTAATTATGAAAATAAATATTGTGCTTCTTCCTCCATCTGGCCATGTCAATTCGTCGAAGAGAAAACGACGACGACAGAGAGTGGAATCATTACAGAGAAATGAGCGAACATGATGATGATGATTAGCATTAAGAACGTCATTGTCAATATTATTCATTAATCTACTCTTCAAATTATTATTTTTTCTTCTTCTCATCGACGACATTCTGTCCTTTTCAAAAGATTACACCAAAAGATCATTTCGTTACATATTTCTCGTTTTGATAGAGAGAGAGAGAGAGAGAGGAGGGAGAAGTATGGAAAGGATCGTAAAAATTAATAATATTCTTAAGGAGAAGAAATGGAATGAATGAATTTCAATAACTTCCATTCCATTCCATTTCTTGTCTCTTTCAACTACTTATCCGTTTGGTTTGTACGCGAACATATCCCAAATTTATGTGTTGAATGAAAAAGATTATTAATTAGAGATGTTATTTCAATTCTTCCATTCTTTCCCCTCCATATCTCTCCTCTTCCATTACCATTACGATTGTAGGTGTACGAGAAAACACGTATCTGATACGAAATTTGAAAATGATGGAAATTTATCGAGTGAAACTCATTGTGTTTAGATAGATAAATGAATGTTTTCTTTTTCGTTTTTTGAGTGAATATCACAAACTTCTGATCTGAATAAATACTTCTTTCACCTACATTAACTAATATGGAAATGGTGAACGAGTGATGATTAAGAGATGATGATATTTTTGATGATTTCTCTTCCTTCTTCTCTCAACATGGTCAATCGATGGAGAAATGCTAATCCCTTCTCAAATCAGATATTCGTATGTCTTCCACTTATATGAGTTTATTCTTCCTTTCAATTCCTCCTTCCTTCCTTCACAGAGACTCCATTCCAAATTCTCATTCGATCATCATCTCATTGTTCTCGTTAGATTTTCGAAAAAAAAAAAATTACGAATATCTACTAATGTCTATATAATCTGATGTGATATTAGAATATCTTCTCTATTTCCATTTTTGGATTAGCTGCCGGAAGAAAAACCATCTCTCTCACCATTTCATCATCCTTCTTCCAAATTGTGAGTAGAATTAAATATTTCCAACAATTTCTCTATTTTAGCTAACGATCCCATCGATTTCTTCAACATCGCCAATGAAGAGACGCGATACAAACAGATACGGTTCGTACTATTAAGCTTATGTGAGAGGAATAATAATTTGAATTTGGTTCCAGTCAACAGAATGTGGAGGAGAATATGCTCAAAGCGATCGAACATTTCCCCGAATCATTCGCCACCGTTTCCATGCTCTACATCAATTGTAAAGTGAACAATGTGTCGTTGAAGGCTTTCGTCGATTCTGGTTATTATCTTAATATTATTCAAAAAAATATTTATTCTAATAAAATGTATTTTCAGGCGCCCAAATGACAATAATGAGTGAGGAGTGTGCTAAACGATGTAATCTCGCTCATTTGATCGATGAACGATTTCGTGGAATGGCCAAAGGTGTCGGCACCCAAGAAATTGTGGGACGAGTACACTTAGGTTTTCTTCCATTACCATCATCATTATCAAAATATTTTTTATTAGCACCATTGAACATTGACGAGAATCTCCTTCAAGTATCCTTATCAATCATGAAAGATCAATCCATTGACATGTTACTCGGATTGGACATGTTGAAGAGACATTTAGTTATTTCAATTTATTTCAATTTATTTCAATTTTTTCTTTCAGTGTTGTATCGATTTGAGTACGAATCAATTGAGATTCGGCAGTTCAATAGCCACACCATTTCTTCCCGAGAATGAAATTCCGAAACGATTTACAGAGATGGAGGGACTAATTCAACCGTCATCTTCCTTCCTCACCAACACCACTAATACGACGACAACGAGCACGAGCACGAACACGAATACAGCATCGAAAGTGAAGGACTTATCCAATTTTCTGTTGAGAAAAGAAAAATAATAATTTCATCTCCTAATTTTCCTCTTGAATGAAGATAATTCTTTTTTTTTAATGAAAAAAAAACTTTTCTTATTTCCTAAAAAATTCCTCCTATTTTTTCTGGGAAAAATACGACGAATAATTCTATAATTCCAATGAACTTCAATCAGACAGAGACAGAGAGAAAGAGTTCAAATTTCAAATTCTTTTTTTTTTTATAAATCAGATTTTATCATCTGTTTATAATAATGGAGGAGGAGAAAAATTATAAATAATATAATAAATAAAAAAATTGATGAAACAAAAGAAAAAAATGTTTGTTCTTTCCCAGTCAACCATGAAAAAAAAACGGTCTCTCATGATTTGAATTTGCGTTTAATCATTTTCAATCTCTGAATCGGTTGAATGAGAGAGATGCGATTTTTAATTTTCTTAAAATGTCCATTCTTCACTTCTGGATGGAGATTGGGAGGTGTCGATGATTTCGGATGTCGTAATCGAACATCGGACACTTTGAGATGATTATGATCAGTGGACAATGATCGACAATCGATTCCATCCTCATAATTGTCGTCAGTCGATCTATCAGAAATTTGTCTTCCATTATTCGATGGTTTGTGCACTGTGGAATTGTTGGAGAATGAAGAATGTTTTCTTCGGAAATTTTTCAAATTTCTAATTTCACTTTTACTATTGGACACGTCATTTTTATTTTTCGTCGTCGATTTCTTCTTGAGCTTTTCTGGTATTTCTTCCAATTCATCTTCATTCACTTTCTCGTCGTCATCATCATCATCATGATGATGATGATGATGATGTTTCCGATGTTTTTTTTTCGTAATCGGAGTGGTGGTAGTGGTGGTGGTGGTGATGGTGGTATTGGTAGGACGTCGACTCTTTTCGAAAGATGTTTCACTTCTCTCATTTTCTTCGTCGTCGTCGTCGTCGATATCGTCACTCTCATTAGATTTCATTTGATCATTTTGCTCATGAATTTCGTCGTTTTCTTTTTCGTCATCATATTCATCGTCATATTCGTCATCGTCAACGAATGTGTTCATTACCATCTTCCCATCGATCGACTCACTTTCATCGTCAGTTCCATCGTGGAAATTTGGATTCTGCTCCTTCATCTTCTTTGTAAGCCAAACATGGACGTTGGCCGATTTATATTCACTCGCCACTTCTAATGGAACTCGATTGTTTCGATCCGTCTTCTCCATGAAAGCATGATAATCCAAAAGGAGTTTACATATCTCCAACTGTCAAATTATTCTACTGCTATAATATTAATATATTCTGAAGACAAGAAGGAACTTGGTCGTGTGCCGCCGCTACATGTAACGGTGTCAATCCTTCGTTATCCGAACAATTCACATCACATCCATTTTTTAACAATAAATTTACCAATTCGATATTTTTCACATCACACGCATAATTCAATGGAGGTATCCTCCAATTATTATACAAATGATTTTTCAAAGCATTCTTTCCTATCAAATACTTTGCCATTTCCTCTTTAAATTTTTTTTAATAATAATTATTATTATTAATTATAATTATTAATTATTATTATTAGTAATTCAATCTAACCATAATTATTAGAGATGGCGTAATAGAAAACTGGTCGATCTGTATAATCTAATTCGTCAATATCGAATTTTGGATTCTCTCTGAAGACTAAAGCCGCACCGTCGATGTTATTACCAACGGTGGCGTAATAAAGACAATTTCGGTTCATATAGTCCTTCTGGTTAATGTCGGCACCAAACTCAATCAACAACTCGGCGACTTTATTCGCTTTCGTTTTCAGCGCCAAATGGAGTGGTCGATAACCCTCATTCTCATCAACTACATAATTCATCAACGTTCGACAATTCTTCTTACTGAGACTGGAGAGGAATTGACGTAATTGTTCAACTTTCCGATCATGGAAATATTGTTGTAATTTTTCATACAATTCCCCAACATTCGATTTCTTTAGAATAAAAGTCATTCTAAATTTCTGTCATAATAATTTATAATAATTTAAAATAATGAAAATCTTATAATTTCGTGTGGAATGAGGATGGAGACGATAATAGAGCAGGAAAGAAGTGATTGTCAATTAATAAACTTTCTTAGAAAACATATTTGCCATTTATTAGACTTGATAATTTTTGTTTTAGATAAAGAGAAATGACGCATCATCCTTACAAGGTTATCGAAAAACTACTCTTCTATTTATCCATCCATTCATCCATCTCGTCTCCTACGACGAAAATTCAATTTTATTCAAATTCCTCAAATTAACATCTCTCCACCATCTCATGGTATTGATTCAACTAAATTTTATTTGCTAATTCGTTAAAAGAATAATCTCATTCATTCATTCTGCACTACTACTACTACTAATAATAATAATAATAATAATAATAATAATACTCCTCAGTATATTACATAATCGTGTTCATGAGGAAAAGATGAAAGTTGAAAGAATTTAATATTTGATTTCTATCAATCTCATCCCCAACAGAAATTTCGTTGCAACCAAACATTTATTTTTATGTGTCAAAGATACGTCAGTGAATAATTGGACGACGTAATCGTACTCAATATTTTAATGAAGTTATCTATTTCGAAGGTAACTCACTCCCCATCATCATCATCATAATCATTATCATCATCAACAATATCATATGGGACAAACACAATCCGCACCTCAACTTCGACATGAAATTTATGCCTCTATTTATGGAAATAATTTGAATGAACTTCGCAATTTATTCAAATTGAATCAATCTAAATTAATCGAACGTTCATTGAACCATTGTGATGGTGACGTTGCCATTCCACCTCAGCCAATTTTCCTGGCACTAAAATTGAGTTAGTTCCACTTCTCTTTTATCATTCGATTAATTATATTAATGTTAATTAATTAATTAAATTAAATTTAATAAATTTTAAAATTTTCCTTTATTTATAGATGATATCGAATCACTCAAATTTCTGTTAGATAACGCTTCCGATATCAGTGTGAGGGATACATTTGAACAAAACGTCCTCCATTATTCTTCACTCTACGACAATGAGAGATTGGTACGATTTGTCATAGAGGAAATTCGCGAACGAAAAGGAGAAGATCAATTGAAAATTTTGATCAATCAATTTGATTGTCAAAATCGAACTCCGTTGAGGATTTCCGTCTCCAACAATAACACTCGTTAGAAATTTGAATAAATTTGGAAGGATTTCAATAAAGTAAATTTGGAGGTATAACGGAATTATTGTTGGAGAATGACGCGATAGTTAATCGACGAACGACGGACGGAATTTCCAATTTATCTGTCGCCGTCGATAACGGAAATGTGAATATGGTGAACATTCTACTCCAATATAATGCCGTTGTGAATATACGAGATTCTTGGGGTTGGTCACCTTTACATATAGCGGCAGCTCATAATGATGTTAATCTTCAAATTTAATTTAATTAATAATTTAAATTTTTTCAATTTGACTAGGTGACTTTATGTAAAATGTTATTAAATCGTTCTTGTCCGATAAACGCAGAGGATCAATGTGGTTGCACTCCATTGACGTGGGCTAGAATATTCGAAGCGAAACATACATATCAATTATTGAAGCAGAGAGGAGCGAAAGAGTTCGTTTCCAATCGAACACGAACAGCTCGATTCGTCGAACAATTGACGAAGGACGATAATCATACGATGGAATTGTTAGAGACAAAACAATCAGATTTATTACGACGAATTCGATGTGACAATTTCAACATACATCAAACTAATTCATTAATGTCGATATCATGTAAAAAATAAAGGAAAATAAATTAATTTAAATTTAAATACTAAGGAATGATTTATAAGCCTGCCAATTATATTTCTCGTGTTTTGGAACGGTACGAAAAACTATTCGACCATCAAACGATATTGACGCATGAAGCCAAGCGTCTTGATTAGACCAACAACAACCATAAACACTCTCCTCATGATCCCGATAAGAGGAGATGATTCGATCTGTTAACAATTCTTTATGAATATGTTCGGGAATCTCAATTTCATCAATTTCATCACATTTCATTTTATCCTTATCTTTATGTTTATCATCATCTTCATTTCCATAAATTTCATGTACGTCGAACAATTCTCTATTTCTCCCATTTTTTCCATCATCTTCTTCCTCCAAATTAATAATGTTATAAAGGAGAACTTGTCCATCATAACTGGAAGCGAGAAGGAAATTATCGTTCAACGGATTATAAGAAACGGAAGAAATCCTGAAAAAAAAAATAATTATTATTAAGAAATAAAACGACCAACCAATGAGTCCATTCGTCGGAAAACTTTTTAATTTCTCTGTCTAATTTCCTCATGTCCCACACCTTCACCGAACCATCACTTCCACCTGAAGCGAAAAAGTTGCAAGATTTCCGATTGAAATCGAATGTTTGTATACGCTCATAATTCGGTGTGGAGAGTTGATGTGTATTTCTAAAATCGATTATATTCATCAGAACTCATAATAAGCATATATCAAATACGAACAATTTCTGTCTGATATCGTAGAAGTAGATGAAGGAATTGGTGGAAAGGAGACCGATCAACGACGATTGGAAATGTGGTGACCATTCAATCGAATTGATGTTACCACTCCCAATCTTCCAATTGACGATGGGTCGAATGTTGTTATTGTCAAAATCGAAAATTTTCGCTTCATTATCGATGGATTGAACGAATTGTTGGGAGAACAACGGTTTCCATTCGAACGAATTAATTCGTTCCTCTCCGAAATATATCGCTTCATCTAACGATATCGATTCCATATCTTTTTTCTCTATTAATTCCTCTTCAATTTTCCATATTCCAAAATCGTATTGATTCGACGATACACGATTGTATTTGATGGCGGTCAATGAAGGAAATTCTGTACAATTTCGAATTGACCAGATGTCGCCGTGACTGAAATCGAAAGAATATTTATCCACAATTCCATTCTCCATTCGATCGCCGTCAATGGATAACAAATGAAAAATACTCCGATCTAAATTGACCTGAGTGCCCGTCATGAACCATGACTCGTTGAACTGATAGAATGTCGGTGTGATACATCGTCCCTAAAGACGAGAAATGAAGAGAAAAAGTATAAAAAATGTTTTTATAATAATAAATTTAGAAATTGAAGAAAAACATAATTCTCAATTCCAAATATGACAGAATCAATTTCATTCTTGTTTTTAAATGTAGGAGTGGTGACGATGGTGGATGTCATTCGAGAATACAGATGAGAAAAATTTGCATTTCCCAAACGCAGCCGATACAAAAGCTTAACATTTAAATTTTTATTTATTTGAAATTTTAAAAATATTTACAGCATTCTCTATTTTCTTATCGCGATAACATATCCAACGTCCTACACCGTTCTCTTTCGCCAGAACGACCACCAGATAATTCCTGGTTAAACATAAAGAATTAACGACGCCATAGAATTGATCGATGGTTCGAAGGAGAGTGAACGATCTCATATCATTCTTCAACTTCCACATATTGATCTCCCCATAAACATTTCCCGATACGAATAAATTAGATGATGGTATCGTACTCATCGCCGTAATCCACGAATCGTATGGTAATTCTGATGATTTATGTTCATCAATTGTCGGTCGGTTGATGGTGTGAGCATTCGATTTCGTGAAAATGGCATTCTTCTTATTCACATGAAATAAGAGAATTGAACTATATAAATAGAAATTAAATAATAAAAATTAAATAATAAACTTTTCTCTCGTTCCTCCAACAAATAAATTATTATTCAAATAAGCCAAAACATCCACACAATATTTGGAGGTGTTGAAAATGAGTTGGGACTCTTCCTCCACTTTCCAACACCGAATGGAATTGTCGGTGGAACCGGCTGAAATGAATCGATCATTGGAGAAGATATCGATGGAAGAAACGACGGAATGATGACCGACAAATGTGCGAATGGGCAACAAAGTTGCACAATTCCAAGTGCGAATTACACCGTCTTTGCCCCCACTAAACAATTCGTTCAATAAATTGTAACTGGATCGATTCATATTATTAATTTGAAAATCATCATTCATTTTCGAATGACGACGGAATTTTACCGTCGTCACCGATTGACGATGTGCGTTCAATCGCTCCAAAATCTTCATATCATCCTCCACGTTCTTCCAGATGGTGAGACATCCGTCAACATCGCCCACCGCACCAAACTCATTATTTCCGTTAACGTCGATGGTGGTGGGAGCGGTAAATTGTCGTTTATGATTAACGAAATATTTTTTTAAATTAATTCGATTACAATTATCTTGGATCGTGTGAGTGATGTGGAAACGTCTCAAATCGTTCTTTTTGTCGATGGAATATAATTCCTCCGTTTTCATCGATAATGTCATCGCTATAGGTATCGACCGTCCCAACGTCTTCCTAGAGATGATAATGTCTATTATTTTATTGGGAGTTAATTTTAAATTAAATTCAACTTTCACAATTAATTTCTGAACATAAATCGAATGGATTCACCAAATCATCTTTTAAATTCTTTTCTGATAATTCTCCGATATATTCCGACATCTTTCCCAACATTTCATCTTTCTCCGTCTCTCCTTCATTTCCATCCACTACTCGATTCACTATTTTCTTCAATTCTTCTTCATCCGATGACGATTGGATTTCCTCGTCTTTGTACAACTTCTCCGACAAAGTCGAACGACCGGTCGATCGACGTTTTCTATTTTTCATTTTTTTTTTCACGTGAAACATAAAAGCCTAAAATTGCATTCGCCGATCATTTCCATTGAACATTTCTTTCTTTCTTCATATTTAATTATCTTTTTATTTCAGCAATTTCAATGACGCCAATGATAAATTTTTCGATTATTTTCAAATGTGGAAAAAATAAAGAAGTTCTGTGAAAAACGGAATAAAACGAGAGAATGTGAAATTGAGGCAGGAGAAGAAGATGCGAAAGAATACTTTCCACATTCCCCATCAACTTTCTTCACAGATCCCTCATTCACTCAAGAGAAACGTGTCACTATTTATAGTCTTCGATATTCTCTTCAACTTTCCAATTCTAAATTATTATTATTATTCGTTTGTTGAAAATGATAAAACTGATTTTATTAACGTTCTGCGCTACCGCTATTATGGGAAAAGTAATTGGCAATTTCGATCCTAATGAAGAAATCTCGTTAAGTTATTTTTCCGTTTCGACAAATTCGTTGGGATATTTTTAGGTGGACCGTATAATCGACGAGTGACAAGCGACCAGGAAATAGAATGTCCAATGGACAGTTATATTCGAGTGTTCGAAGCGAAATTCATCAACAGTCTCATTTGTGATTTGGCTACACAATTTACAGTGTTGAAACCATTCTGTCAATTGAGCTATTTGAAGGTGTTTGGCGAGGATGTCTTGAGCAATTTATTAGCCGTATTAGCCGACTTGTTCGAAACCGGAGCTGCCATTGCCGATGGTTCAGCACTGGAGGAATTAATAGAGTTGAGGGACGCCGTTCTGGAGATGATTGCCCAAGGTGGTGCATAGGATGTTGATGATAATTATTCGATGGCAATGAGAGTACCATAATAATTCTCTTATGTTTTATTTTTATTTATTTATATCTTCTAATCAATTTATTCTTCTCAACCAATTACAAATAAATTTAAAATTAATTTATATCTTATTATCTTTGGTATGTAATTAATCAGAAGTTATCCATAAATTAAATTCAACTAAATTCTTCCTCATTTGAAATGGAGAATAATTTGGTAATTATTCCGTTATAACGAGATGAGAAACACTAGTAATTATGATAATTATTCAATTTTAATAGTTTATTATTTAAATAACAATAAAGCGACTCATTATTATTAGTGTTTATTAATATTAATAAAGAATGGTGGAAAATTCTCATAGACGACAAAATATAAAAAAGAAATTTAATTTATTAATATTAATTTTTTAAAAAAAATTAAAGTCGGAAAGTTGATATTTAGCGGAAACTAAAGAGATAGAAAAGAGTGGGAAGAAACGAAAAGACTCATGACCAAAATGGACACAGAATTAGGATGGACACACCAAACGATCTAATAATCGTATAAGGTGTTTCCATTTAAGAACTGATATAATCCGATGTAATTATTATGTTATTTATGATACGATTATTAAAATAATATGGAAACATTAACTGTTGATAATCATCGGATGGTCTCGAAATAAACCGAATAGAAAATAAAATATATTTTAAAAATTTCGATCTTTGCCAACGTAATGGAATCTCGAGCGATGCAGATCCACCATCAGAAATGACAAATCTGTGCAGTGAATCAAAAATTCGATTTTTACATTTTTATATTTATCTATTAATTTACGATACAGTATAATCAAATTAATTGAAGTTGATATATGTCCCTGTAGCGCAGTGGATAGCGCGTTGGACTTCTAATCCAAAGGCCGTGGGTTCGAATCCCACCAGGGATGGTATACATTTTTGTAAAAATTTCAATCGTAACATTGTGCACTGTCATGTTGAAACTATTGTTGAAAGAATAACATTGATATCGATCATGCTGTCAGGTTAATAGTTCCTCTACCGTTAAACATTGTGAGTTATAAGTAAAATATTTCAAAAAGATAAAAATTATTCTAATAAAGTTGATTCGAAGTTACAATTAACGTTTTATCAACTATATTTAGAACTCTAGATAATTCAATCAGATCATCTGAGATTATTTTTGTCCGTTTAGGTTGAGAATTGTCTGAATTGTCATTCAGTTGGGAAGAAGTGAAATTAGTGAGTTCCTCCAATTTCCTGAAGAGTTTAGTGGAGGAATTTATCAATTTTTATTGGGAGAATGATTCAAAATAAATAAATTAACAAGAACATGAATAAAAATGGATTAATAATATGTGTCGCACATTCATAATATGTTTCTGATATCCCAGACTTTCTTCAATATATAACAAAATTAAAAAAAATATATGAATATGTCGCAGTTCAGTTAGTTAATGAGTGAGGAGACGGTGGATGAATCTAAAGGAGAAAAGTCACTAAATTGTGAAGGATGGAGAAGTGAAAGGAGTTTCGGGAGACATCTCAAAGAAAAAGAGAAATGATTGTCTGAATGAAAACTATTTAAAGACGAATGAGAATTGGTGGGAAATAATTTTCTAGAAATAATTTTAAGTTTCTTCTCACTGGGATGAATTGGAAATATATTTCTCTGAAATTCTCCAATTTCTTCCAATCCAACTCCAAATTCTCTTCCCCCAATCCCCCCAACAATTTTAGTTCAATCATTTTTTCAAAAAAAACATTCGGACGTTGTCGAGTTTAGATGTGGGGAAATTGTGTTCTCCGAACGTATCAGTTGTCGTCGTCGTTGTTCGGTGTGAGGAGATGTGTCTGGTCGATGGAAGTGACGATCGATTTCTTTCTTCGTAACCGTTGTGATTGTTGTTGTTGTTGTTATTTACTTGGTGTGAAGTATTGAACCGTTTCGGTATGAGATCATCATATTTCAATTTCTTCCGATTTTTCATCTTATCTAATGGAATCGGTTTATCTGAATCAGCCGATGTCGACGAATGATGTTTCATCAATGGCGTTGGCAATTTACCGTTTGAATGGTAATCGTTGTGTTGTTGTTGTTGTTGTTGTTTTTGTTTGTGAGGTTGTTCATTTAATCTCTTTTTTAACTCTTTTAACGATCGACGAATTGTTGATCGTTCACATTGATTCATCACGCCCAAATCCTACAAATAAATGGTTTGAATTGATGGAAATGAATTCCGTTCAAACTTTGAGTTTATGACTATTGGCATTAATCAATGTCTTCCCGTCAACGGATTGTGTGATGAATAATTCGGAATAATGAACGAGCCCGATAATTCTGAGCCAATCGGCTACTTCCCGAACTGTCCACGTATGTGGGGCAGTTCTCGGGTGAGTTGTGTCGGTGGGCGAATTCTCCAAATCCTTCAAAATGATCTTTCGAATTCTATCTACATCGATATCTTCCAAACCTTTCTTATCGACTTGAAAAATTAATTTGAAATAAATAAATAAATAATATTTAAATAATTAATTAATGGAAAAACTTCCGTTTTCTTTCACTTTCTTCGGTTCGCTGTTGATCGATGTATTTAACGATTTTTCGGGACAATTTGAATTTGGAGCAGCAATAGGAAAAATCGGTTCGTTATTTGACAGTTTCGTTGTGTTCTCAGTTTCATTGAAAATTTGATGGTTGAAATCTTCGATAACGGATCGTTTGTCTACCTCGATTTTCTGTTGTACTTCCAACAGATTCTCTTCTATTAAATGATGAGAATTTTCTTCTTCCAATTTCTCGTTATTCGATTCCCGTTTCGTCTTATGTTGAGGGAGAAGAGACGAATGATAAGTAGTGAAACAATCGTTCGACGGTTCATCGAACAAAGCGGAGGAAACTGTCCGACGTTGTTTCTTTGGAGCGATGGCCGTTCGACCATAAGACGCCTGCGAATTCAATAGCGCTTGAGATCGTTCGCCGAAAATGTCGTAATCACTTTTGACGGTATCATTCCGATTTGATGGTGGATTGTGATTGGGTGACGATTGATTCTCCTCATCGGGAAAAGAGGGAGTTGTCGATTTGTCGTTAGTATCAGCCGATTCCAATTGAGACAATTTAAGATAAACATTCTCTTTCCTCTCTTCCATTTCGTCTTTGATGGGAATTCGTTTTATTTCATATTTGCCATTCGATGAACGATTACAAATATTAACGTCATGAATCGATGATTTGTGGATGGTTTGACAATCATGATCATTTGTTCGATTTATTTTCATTTTGAGAACTCTTTCTAATTCTTGATTCAATTTCTCTCGTTCTTTATTCACCGACACTTTCTGATTGTTGTTGTTGTTGTTATTGTTGTTGTTTGTTTGTTGATTATCGATATTATTATTATTATTATTGGGAAGAACATTCGATTTCGATTGTCGTCGATCAGGAATTTCATGATGGGAATTATTGACAATCTGTTTCGCTTTTCGATTCAACGTTTCAGTGGAGTCGATAGAATCGTTGTTATGGTTCGTATTAGGATGATGATGATGATGATGATGGTGAGACTGAATAATGGTGATGGAAATAAAAAAATAAAATTAATTGAATGAAACATCAAATTTAATCAATTCGAGCAAATCGAAGAAGAGGTTGAGCGGAATAAAACTAAAAAAAGAAAATGAAAATCTGGAAATGGAATTATAATGAATCGAGAGTATGGAATCGATGTTTGGAGAATGGAAAATTTAAAAATAATTTAAAAGTTTAAATTTTATAATATAGTTTTATCTTCTGCACAATTCGACTAATTTAATCGGGAAAGATTTTTTTAATTATTTATAAATAGAAAAAAGAAAATAATTCAAAGTTTTGTTCAATGGAGAAATGAGAATATGAGAATGAGGACGAGAGAACGAGGAGAGTTACACGAGACCAATTTCCAATGATTCCGTTAATGAAAAATGATTTTCATTTCTATTCGATTATATAAGATAATTAGGAAGAGATAAGTCATTAGAAAGGAAAGAAGAAGAAACTATATTTGACAAAGAAGTTTTAATAAAGAAAACTATCTCAACAAACCATATCGCTCACAACTTTCACTTCATTATTCATCTCATTGGTTATGATTGGTGCAGATGTTCGATTCGACAATGAATGTTGTTGTTGTTGTTGTTGTTGTTGTTGTTGTTGTGATTGTTGTTGTTGTAATTGTTGTTGATCGTTGAGTGAAGTTCGATGTTTTTGTTGTTGGTAAGTGCGAAAAGTTTTCTTTAACTTCTGATATTTATGTTGTTGTTCGATAAGTATTTGTTGTTGTTGTTGAATGGTGGATTTGAGTTGATCGATATTCTCTTCGTATCGACGTTCCTTCACATTCCATTTATTATGTTGTTCCTCTTTTATTTGTTGGAGTTGAGTGTTGAGGGAGGATCGTTCGACATTTAATTCTATTTCTTTCTCATTCAACTTTTTCTTCAACATCTCCATCTCTTTTTTCAATTGCTCATTCTGTGAATGGAGTTCCATTTGATTTTTATTCAATTCATTTATCTCCTTTTTTAAATTAGTCACTAATTCGTCATTGAATTTAATTTCCGTATTCATATCTTCAATTCTCTCGTCAACATTCATGAAATAAGCGAGACCGATATCAGTCTGAGAGGATTTTATTTCAAATGTTTTCTTCTCTTCTCTCTCTATCGAATTCTTCTTCCTACTACTACTATTACTATTATTATTACTATTTCTATTATCGATTGAATTTGACAAGATGGTACAAAGTCGTCGATAATTATCGATAATTTCATCGCGAGAACATCCCCCTATCTTCTCCCAGATCTTCGATGTCAATGTTGATGGAATGATATGGGGATCATTCTTCTCCAAACCGTCAACCGAATTGATTAATGGTGGAGCATATAAATTATCATCTTGTAACGATTTAGATATTAATCGAGCGATTTCTGACGTGTAAAGATTCTTCTCGCGACCAATCAACAAATGGATAATCCGTCCCGTTTGTCTCAATGTGGTAGCAGCGTAACGTACCGATACACCCACTAACGATATACCGTTCACTTCAATTAATTGATCATAAACATTCAATTCTTCCACCGCTTCACCGATCAAATTATCGTTGATAGTTTTGATGAACATTCCCAATTTCTCAATTCCACTATCGGCACCGACACCCAATCCGATTATGTTGAATGGTAATGTATCGTCAAACTTCTCTAATGTCACATAGAAGATGTGCATTCGATCAATCCTCTTCTCTAATTCATATTCAGCCGAAGCGGAAATTGGATCGACCGTATAATTTCTCCGATCTAACTCGTTCGCCGAATATGTCGAATGGACGACAATCGGATTAGCCGAAAACTTTACTTTTCGTCTCTTCTCATTCTCCTCCACATCATCATCTTTCATTTCAATCACGTTATTCTTACACACCTCGTCGGTGAAGAGTGGTAGACCAGAAATCAGATAACGGAAATTTCCTTCGTCATCGACAATTTGAAAACCGTCCATCTCCTCCGGAACTATCTCGTCATCATTCTCATTCAGCTCATCTAATTCATCTTCATTTTCTTCGTCTTCTTCTTCCTCTTCTTCTCCTTCGTCATCAGATGTTAAATGAATTCGATTTCCTTCGATTTTTTCATCATTCAAAAATTTTCTTTTCATCATTTCTATTTTTTCTTCATCATCATTCTCTTTATCCGATAATTGACAATTTCTTAATAAATTATCTTTAATTATAATTTCTTCTTCCGTTTTCTTCCGCTCTTTCTCATCATCTTCTTTTCCGTTTGATGGTTTTTCTTTCTCGTTGTTGTCGTTGTTTTTTTTCGGGAGATTTGTTGTGGAAGTGAAAGAGAATGATGAGATCTCTTGAGGGAAATCGATACTCTTCTCATCTCGATTATCTTCTTCGATCGATGAAATTACATTATTTACTAAATTTTCCTTGTTGTTGTTGTTAGTTTTGGTGAGATGGATTGGATCATTGGTGATGGGACGAGATGAAATATATTGAACGGAATCTTTTGTATGAGAAGAATCTTCTTGTTTGTTGACGTCTTGTCTCGTTTTACTAAATTCGAAATATTGTTGATTATGTAGAATGTATTTACCTTTGTCGACACCGCCATTCGAATCGTCCAATTCGCGAGGAATTATCGATTGATTCTCAACGAATGTCTCATTATAATTATTTTCGAAATTACTTACATCTTCACTTTGGATCAATGTTTTTCTCGTTCCTTCCGTCGTCGATATCGACACACTACCAGATCGTAATTCATTCATCTTCTCCATTACATTATCCATACTACCATTGCTACTCTCCCGAATGGATTCGGTAGGTTGAGTTGATCGTTTCGTATTAGAGGAGGACGATGTTACATTTCCCGAATCGATACCGGTTGATGAGGGAAATTGAGAGGAGTCGTTCGATCGGAAATAATGAGAATTTCCCATCGCTCGATTATCGGATGTGAGACTATTTGGAAATGTTTCGCTCGTTCTCATCATCATATTCATCATTGATGTGCTGGTAGTAGTAGTAGTAGTAGTGGTAATGGTAGTAGTAGTAACAATAGCATTAGATAATGGTTTAATATCGGTCGATAAATTTGATGATTTTTCATCAATTTTTTTTTTTGAAATTTTTTTTTCAAATTTCCGATAAAGATCATTGAAATCGATGGAGGGACGAACGTCGTCCACTTTCACCGTATTCGATGGATTATTCGAGTCACTCTCATCCGTTATTGTTGTTGTCGTTATTGTTGAGGGGATGACGGTGGTGATGGTGGTGGTGGTAGTGATGGTATTATTTGTAGAAATGAAATTTGGAAGAATATTATTGGGTAATCGATTAGAGTTCGTTTCATTGTTCTTTGTCGAACTCTTTCGATAATCAACATTCGCTGAACTGCTCCTCATTTTCAAATGATTATTCAATCGATCATTCTTATCTTCCGTCCACGTCATTGTGACATGATCGTTATTAATGTTGATTTGTTCGACATTACCTGATAAGGAACCGTCGTCGTTGGTTGTGGAAGGATAGGCGGATGATCGACGTTGGTCGTTATTCAACCGTTCTGCTGACCGATATATCGGTCCATAATTCGTATTGAGTGAATTGATAGAAGGATAATTGTCTTTCGTCAACTTCCTACTCGATCGATTTATACTCGTCAATTCTCTTTCCTTTTCCAGACGAGCGAACATCTCTTTGGCGAAGAGAAATCTCGTCACATGATTCTCCTTCTTTCGACGATGTTTCCGTTTCTTTTCCGATCCCGACGATATTGTCGATGGTAATGTCGAATGCTGTTGTTGTTCTTGTTGTTGAATTAATTCATTAATAATTTGAACATTATCAACATTTGAATTATCTGTTATTAATTTATTATTATTATTATTGTTGTTGTTGTTGTTAGTTTCAATTTCATTCGATTCGTTCAGTTTTGGTAAATCGGAATAAGTTTCTACATCCATTTCGCTGGTATCGACTAATTTGTTGTTATGTCGATTTGATTCATAAATCGATTCATCTTCTTCTCTACTGTCCATCATTCGATTTGATTCGATTCTCCTCTCCTCACAATTCTCACTATCATTATCATCATTATCATCATTATCATCATCATCATCATCATCATCGTCGTCGTCGATGGATAACTTCCGACGTTTCTCATTATCACGATTGAGCAGATTGATGTTCAGTCCGATAATGGGATAATCATTCGAAATGTTATTCTCAGTCGAATAACTCTTCTTTAAACCATCACCATTCTCTCTAGATCGATTGTTTCTTTCCACTTCATTCGTTTCGTTCAAATGAGACGTCGAATTATGAAGATTGTCGGGCGAATTCTCACAATGTTGTTGGGATTCATACGCACTGCCAATCATCCGATCAACAACCTCCATCGAATGATTCTCTTGATGATAACTGTTTGTGTTGTTGTTGTTGTTGTTGTTGTTGTTGCTATTAAGATTTTCGTGATTACTTATCGTATTGTTCAATTGTGCTGCGCCATAATGAGTCTGATGATGATGGTGTTGTTGATGGAGACGATGATTGTGCACCACCGTATCGAATAGCGAACACAGACCTCGAACATATGATTTGGGCGGTACGGTCGCCTCTTGACTAACGGCGTTCACAAAGCGCTCCATTCACACTAGTTAAGGAGAGATGGCGCTTTCTTTCACTCGAATTCGAACAATTCACTCTGACAAAAAAAGTATATATAAATTATTAATTATTCTTTCCCTTTCACTCACCACCACCAACAACAACAACAATAATCATATAAAATTAATAAATATAGAGACGCGCATATATTATTGGCAATGGAAGGAGAGAAAGATAAACAGATTTACTAATAATAAACAAAGAGAGAGAGAGAGAGAGAGAGGTGAAGTAAAAAAGAAGAAGAATTTTTTTTTCGAGAATTTCGAAGGATTCAAACACACTACCTTTTATTTACCTGCCCCCCTCACTTTCTTCATATATTAATGAGAATATTCTCATGAGTTGAAAGAGTTTTTGATTCTTTTCCCAAACCCCCCTCCCCAAGAAGGAAACGATCGGGAGGAAAGATAACAAATAACGAGTTTTCGAGAAATAATTTATTAGAAACTTCATAATTCCCTTCTTCTTCTTCTTCTTCTTCTTCTTCATCCTCCTTTCCGTTCGTCCGTCTATCAATTCATTCATTCACTCATTCACTCACTCATTCATTTTCCTCCTCCTTCCTACTATTTTCTGGATTGTCACAACAGAATACCTATATCCCCCCTCACACAAACACGAACAATGACACGCAGACTTGACTAAAGAATTACTATTATCTTCCTCCGCCCACTACTACCGATGGCAGTCCACCTTCTCTATTCCTCTCCTCCTCCTTCTTCTTTCGTCCATCGATGAGATTAGTGAGTTTATAAAACTTTCTTTACTCGCAACTCATTCTAGTCATTACCCAAAACACGAACTAACTAACTAATTGACTATGTTAATGACGACTCTAAACGTTCGAATTTCCCTTTTTGCACATAATGTCTACGAACTGCCCACTCCCCAAAATTCTGCCAAAGATTATGCAGAGAATTTGATTAAATTATGAAAAAGTATGACGATATAAGTCCCAATTTTCAACAGAAGCTTCGACCGTCGTCATGGTAACCGTTCACTTTCTACAATTCGGCCTCATCTTCGAACACACTAATCGCCCCGATCGCACAATCGGGTGATGATGCCAACAAATTTGAATCGTCATCAACTCTACCGTTCATGCCACCGATTTCATATGAACGTGCGTACCTCCATGCGAAATTGCGGTGTATTGGGATGAGGAATGAGAGAAATCATACACGTAGTCATCATTAAAATATTAAAATCATTTATTGGGAATACTATATTGTGACGAATAAGAACAATAACAACAATTAATAAGAAAATGAATTTTTTCGAGATTTTCTATTGTACGTATAGGACGAATCTCCTACTTATAGTTAACTTGTCACTTCACGTTCTCAACCAAAACAATTTCTCAATATTCATTCGAGATTACTGATGATGATAAAGATGACAGGTGGGAAGACGGAGAAAGGGTAAGAAATTCCTATCTCGAAATATGAAGGAGTTCGTTCATTCATTCCACGAGAAGTCGAAAGAATCGCCTCTGGGCGAGAGAGGGAAAGCTTACGGCTCCTATTTGTTTGATTTAATTTTTCTCTATCTCACTTCCTAAGGAAAACACTTCTGTATATTGAAACTTTATTTCATAGCAAATCGTCTAAATCGAAAATCTCCTTTCATCAAATGTTCTTGTACGATGGAATTGGTAACAAATCACTTTATAACTGGAATTCATTACGATATTATTAATTGTTGACTTTTAAATATTTTAAAAATTATTCTCCGTTCCATCTTAAACAATTAGACATTATGATTATTAGACGTCAAGTCAAATTAATTTTTTTGAAAAATTCTCTTATTCTTGTCGTTTGATTATCAGGAAAACGAGAAATTTAAATGAAACATCTTTCCCATCCACAACAGTGATGTTCCGTTTCCAAAAAAATGACGAATTGCCAAATCTTTCAACTTCATTACAAAAGTCGATTCAGTAATATACAATTTTTGACCTGAATCCCACTCTCCTTCTGATCATCATCATGATGATGATGACGGTGATGATGATGGCAGGTGGCTCACCCTCCAATTCACTACATACAACCGACATACATTCTCCAATCCTACTTAGTCCCCATGTTTACAAAATGGAAGTTAATGAGAAGAAAGACATACGTACGAACCACTTCTCGAAGTGGACGAGACAGAGAAAAATCTACTTCGATTTCACATTTGAAAATTGACGAAAGAAAATTCTCCTTTCTGTTAAATATACATCGCGGAACGAAATGAACTGTTGAATCTTATCGACTATCATCCTCGTTAGCCACATCATGCTTCTTATCAGACTTCTTCTCCCGCAAGCAAATGTAAATAAGAAAGTTAAAATTGAAAATTCTCCGAATGGCCAATTTCTCGTGAATTATTGATCGTTGATGACGAGCAATTCCTTCAGCATTTCTTCCGTGGCGAAGAAGAAGAAGAAGAAAAGGAAAAATTTAACGTATTCCACACAGATTCCAGTTGATCCTGAAGGAATTTTAATGATTCTATCCAAATGAGGAAAAAAATCATTTTACATTTTTATCTTCATTTCCGTCACTTCGATCAGCCACCAGTCAAATCGTTGAATAATGATCTCTATTCCTCTCATTTTCACACGTCTCATTCCTCCCGTCGATGGTAGTTCATAAAACGTTTATGTTGCTACTCTCTCCTCCCGATAAATAACAATCAGGAATCATGTTCATTAGCAACTTTGTTCTTTCTTCGACAATTATTGTGGAAACCTAAAAAAACTCGGCTGAACTTATAACCATTGAAACTACTCAATAAGTCGTCTATTCTTCTTATGAAATCGACTTCAAAGTTATCAGACTCAATGGAATTCCATTATTTCCAGAACCATCTGATGGTAACATAACAAAATTCTTTTATTCATCTCTCGATTCTCGTAAACGAATAACATTAACCGAATTAAAATACTTCATAGAATTTCGATTGGGAATCTCTTATTCTGGAATTATTAAATTTCTTCTGAAAATTGACAAATAAATGGAAGAAGTGAAAATGTTTAAAAAATTCAAAATTAGAAGAAGAAAAATGATTATTAGTTTCGTGTTTACCTTTATAATAATTATAGAAGAATAGAAGAAAAACATGAGAAGTTTTATGGGAAATGGAACGAGGAAAGAAAACTAAAAAAGATGAAGAATCAGAACTGCAAGAATGATAATCGTTTGACTGTCATTTGGGAGGCAATATGATAATGAAGGTCGATTTTAACGACAATGGGCCACCTGTGCACGTAAGAAGAGAATTGGACCAATTCTCGACAATCTTTTCTCCTGCCCATTGATGATAATTAGACGTTATGGACAACTTTGACTAGTGAATTTCCTTTCCGTTTTTTCTTCGATTTCTACAAATAATCTGACGGTATTTTCTTTCTTTCGAATAGTCGTATGAATTAGATCGTCATCTATTCTTCCAACGACGAACGGTTATCATTATGATGATGATTGTCACTTGTCCAAACAAATATCTCTAACAAGAATCGTCATCCGTTTATTAAGTTGGATTCTTTACAAACGAGATTATATCGGATTAATATAAAGTTACATAATAATTTCTTCTTTTAATTTACACAATGTTAGGAGAGTTTCTCGCACAATGTTTCGATGAGGAAAGGTTAAACATCATTGTAATCCGTTGACTAGTTCGGAAATGTTTTGGCGAGTTGTTTAGGACCATAAAAAAATTAGAAGGTCCTCGATATGAACTGGGAAGGTAGTTGATATTTGGAGAAAAAGAAAAATTTGACAGAAGTCAATTTCTTTCAAATTCTTCTTCAACCGTTAGAATAAAAGGAGAGAACTGAATTGAATATATTATACAAGATTACTTTACACGAACATAAAAAAAGTGAAAGTGAAAGAAGAAGTAAAGTTGATGATAATTGTAAAGAAAGTGGAGGAAAAAGGGAGGAAGACAAATTATTATTATGAGAAGTCAACTGAATAACTTCGAATTGAATATGTTTCTTTGGGTGAAGATGAGAAGAAGTTATTCTACACACACCATACCTGTGAATTGATGTTTGAGTGAGTGAGTGAGTGAATGAATGAAAGAAAGACAATTTCCTTTCAATCTCTTCTTGACAAATTCACCAAATTCACTAATCATATACAATTCTTGTAAGTTTTAAGCGTAATTCGAACACTAGTGACTAAAGTTGGGTGTCCATAAACCAAACTGATTGGAATGACGCCATCAGTTTGTGGAGAGCAGATATCAGGTTATCAATTTAAAATTTCTCAACGACTCTATGAAACGGCGTATTTTCTCCTTACGGTTTGATGATAGTAGTGGAGCAATAGAGAAAGGAATGTTTGTCTTAAATGTTTTCCCATTTGAAACGATATTTGAATGATAGTGTCATTGCTGATGTCGACATCATTAAATTTATATGGTTATCATTCTTATGATGCTATCAATGAACATAATAAATTGTGAGGTAATAAATTACTAGTAGAAGTTGAAGATATGAGTGAAGTGCGTTTGAGAATGGTTTGAGTGAAATGTTTGTTGAGAATTTGCGTGACCGATTCTTTCGCAAATCATCGTATGGAGATTGACCACGATTGGTTAGTGTTGTCAGTTAATGATTATTCATATTTTCAACCGATCATGATCATGTGGCGACGATATAATCCAGTGGGGGAGATATGGACAAGACAAGAAATGAATTCGAATATTTATTTATTTATTTTCGTTTGAAACATTATCATACATTAGTTACCGATCGACGTAAGTAATCATGATCGATAACTCATATAAAAGATTAATAACGAAAGAGAACAATGGTAAGAGAAATGGTAAACGAATTATCTGGCACATTTTCATGTACTAGTCGAAGAATAGAAGTAATTGCAATTAGGAAAGAAATAACGGCTAATAAATTCTCGTTTGATGAACAACATAAAACGATGTAAGAGTCCTCGTTTTATAGATACTTAAATTATCCATCATTACCAATCGTCATTCTTTCAAATAAATTAACAGTGAGAGGATCGACTCTCGAACCATTTATATCAATATATCAACGTTCCTTCGATCATCCATTCAATAAAATTTACATCTCGTCCACCAAGAACGAATTAATTTCGATCTTCATCATATCGTGTCTCGAAAACGTCTTCATTTTCACTAATCTTAACATTCAATCAATATCTATTTGATACATTCTCCTTTCTTCTAACTTGCTAATTGTCAAACAAACGAGAATGTCGATATTATATTGTTGGAGAATTATCTTCTTCATCACATCCAGTTTATTTTAACACAACTTCGACCCAAAAACACCATCAAATCATTCTCTTCAATTGTCTTCCAACTTCATCACTGACGTACTGTCTTCAGATATCTCACTTCACTTTTCCACTTCATCTTTCCGTCTCTTGCCATTTCCATTCTCTCATCACCGTTACCACCTTATGGTGATACGGTCGATCATAAAATTTGCCGTTTTCTGATTTGATTCCTCTACAATCTCTCAATACACATTCGAACACAATTACCATTTTCAGAAAGAAACTGATTATGTTTTGAATCAGAATTATTTATTTAATTTCCATTTTTAAAATCGAAACTATCTTTATAATTCTAAAAATTGTGAAAGTGAAATTTGAATGAAATTCTTAGAATATTTTTTCGCAAATTTGAAATTGGCAACTTACAATTGTTAGAATGATCCAGAAGAAAACCTGTTGCAAAACACAATTCTCTCAAATCATACGTATGATGATTATATGATGTTTCCTTAACCGATTCGTCGTGAGAAAGAGAAGTATTAAAAATGTTTGTTGAGATTTCGATGTTCGATCAGATTGCTAACATCGATCAGTAAGTTAAGTTTATTTGATTGAAAGAAAAAAAAGTTGACGATTTGAAATTACGCGAACTTAATACATATTTGGGATGATTAATGAAGAATTTGATATTCTCGAAAAGATTTTCATTATCACAAACGTTTCATGCACTCACAATTGATGAGAGAGAAAATATTTTAAAAAAAAATTGTTTTTAAAGAGAATAATCGAAGAAATAGAATGTTCTTAAAAAGATCGAAATTGGGAAGGGAAAGTGTGGAAGAGTGTGAAAAAGAAATATTACGTTACGATGTCATGTGAACGAGGATAAAACTAATGACGTTTCGATGCAAATGTTCAATGATGTCGATTTAAATTGATTTTTACGTTTCAACAAAAAAACGTCCAAAAAGAAAAATTGGAGGATGAAATGTTGTTGATATTTGTCATTTGGTCTGAAGGTGAGTCAAAAATGACATTCGATATATATTGTGGAATAGTTCACTGTAACAACAAAATGAATTTTAATTAATTAATCATAAAATTCATTTTCCTTCAAATTCAATTCAAACACACACACACCAAAAGAGAGAGAGAGAGAGAGTGACACAAAAAGAACAATAATTTTGACAACTTTTCAATAAAGGAAAAATTCCGTTGTAAACGGTTTGTGAAAGTGAGTCAGTTTGGTGAATAAACATGCATTGAATGGAGGAAATAGAATTATCTAATCTTATCATCATGGAATTTTATTAGAATTCAATATTATTCCCATTAGTCACTTCCCATTTGGGAGTACGGAAAATTTCCATCAAAATCGATAATTTGTCGTTATTTTGTTTGAACTGACGAAACGAAGGTTGAAATTGAATTAATTTGCATCCAGTTCAAATCATTGAACGGGAACTAAATTTAATTATGGTAACGACCACAATGATGAGTTCTCCAATTATCATAAAAAACGGAAATTTGCGTGAGAAGTTTAAATGAATTTGGGCGGGAAGAAATTTTGACAATAATTGTGAACAACAACTAAGAAATGATGAGAACCACGGAAGTGGTGAGATCTCTAAGAATTGAGATTTGAAAAGAAGGATAGAAAAAAAGAAGATATCTTTTCCATTCAACACAACCGAACATCACTTCATTGATATTGTTATGTTAAATGAAGAAAGATTGATTAGAGAATGATATTTTTTTTACAATTACAATAACGACGAAACTTAACTAAATAAACGAAAAGGTGAAAATCGGATAAATGGATAAATGACAAAATATTTCAACGCGACCAAAAACTCTAATAAAGAATGATCAATCTATTAGAAACATGTTAATCATCATGTTAGTAACGAGTTTCTCTTAACCAACATTCTTTTTATGTAGTTTATTTCTCAATCGCAAATCACTTAACTTTCCATCTACACCGAACAATTAAGAGTCGTTCCCATTGAACAAATAAAAATATTTCGATATTATCATAAGAAATTTATTTCATTTCTAATTAGGAGAAATTTAAGAAAAATTCGAAATAAAAAACGATGAGAATTGAATTAATTAATTGAAATTGTTCATGAGATTAGAAATTCTCATCGTTTTTTATTTCGAATTTTTCTTAAATTCATATGGAATTTTAACATTAAAATTATTTTCTTTTCATTTAAAATATAAGATAAAAATTAAGTTTTAAAAAATATCATTCAAATCTTTCAAACACAAATGACACATGATGATGATAATGGTGATGATGTTTTGGAGATTGATTAGACAAAAGATATTCGTTTAATAATAAAACGGAAGTTAGAAAAAATTTACAGAGATTGAAGGAAAAATGAGAATAGAGATAATTTGAATGAGATCTATGAAAAAAAAGAGGAAAAATAATTTAGTTATACAACCCAAATTTTTACAATAATTTTCATGATGAAGAAATTTTCAATATTTTTTTGAAATGGAATTCAATCGATCATTTTGAAATTGGGACGGGAAAATGATTAAGTAGATGAGATACTGATTTCCATCTTCCAAATCTTTAAAAAAGAAAAAATTAAAATAAATAATGAGAAATGAATTAACTGGCAACGTTCGATATGTTGACGGAAAATTCGTTTAGCTAATGAATATCCGCTCATTTCTCCTAATCTCTGTTTGAATTGTTCATAAAGAAGTTCGTCGTCATTATCGTCGAGGAATTGCGAAGAAAATTCAATGGATCCCTTATTCAAGCTTTTCAACGTGAAAAGAAATCGATTCAAATTCCCCAATTTACACATGAGAGGAGTGAATGAATTAGTTTTAGTGTGAGAGAAATCCGTCTCTAAACCGGTGGATGTATCAATGATTTCGTACGTCTCCACATCAGCTGCATAGAGAACGAGGAAGGAATTCGAATGATCATGATCATCATGTATTATTCGTTGTTCGGATTTGATGCGAAATTCTGTTATTAAACTCTTCAATTTGGGAAATGCCACATGGGAATAAGGGCGACCAATTCGTGGATGTTTCAGGACGAAGTTTTGGGGAAGTTGTTGAATGAGTGGATAATCGGACATTCGACAACAAAAAGCTGAACAGAGAGTTTCATAATGAAAATTTTTATCCGCTATCGTTATGGAGGACATGTAGACGGGTTTAATGAGAGATGACATTAAACTGCCTTGCCAACCCAAAATTTGCCATTGTGTCAATTTGTCGGTGGAGGACATTGGAAGAGTTCCATTCATTTCTTCCCGATCGATCGGGATCGATTCATTCAAATTTACATCCTTCACATGAAATGCAGTTACTCGACCTTGAGCATATGATTCTCTCAGATTATTCATATGATGTCCAGAATGCCATAAATTCTTCTCGAATTTCACTACATCTTTCATTCGCGAATAAATTTCATCAGTCAATTGGGCGTCGAAATGAGAAATATCATTTTCCAAATTCTCCAGATAAGCTAAACGATCGACGGAAACATTATTTAAATTGCTCTCATTTACCATTTCACAAACGTCAAATGCACAACCGTCAGGAATGAAATTGAGGAAAAGATTGAAGGAGACGTCCGGACACAATCTCAAACAAGTCGTACCATCAAATACTTTGGATTGATGTTGGGGGAGGATATTTTCAAAAATGGACGACGAAGAATCATCTTCCAATTTTTGAATTTGTTCATTCAAATACATACAAAATGATCGTCTCAACATCGTCAATAAACTCATGTCGTGTAAATATCGACCAGAATTTTTTATGTTTTCCTTGAAAAATTGCTGAGGAAGATGTTGATGGATTCCATCGGCACAGGAAGCAAAAGCGACCATTTTTGACGCCCTCGTCCTTGACGGTGACATTTGTAGTATAGTAGCGAAATATTTTTGATTTCCCGCAAGTGCCAATTGACCAAGAAGTGAATTATTCGATTGAATTTCTTGAATGACATTTAAATTTATCTCATCAAATGTCGTCATCAAATCCTTCAAACGGTAACCGTACACATACGTATTGAACAAGTAATTGAGAGCCCATTTACATATACGTCTTTCGCCAACTAATTCCACATTGTTCTTTACTGTTTTCTCGAACCGTTTGGAAACCGTCGAATTTTTCATTATTTCACTCTCATCATCAAATTCGATGTTGAGTGTGATGGAAACTTTTTGATTTTCTTCGATCTCTTTCGTCGCAAAATCCACTTTGAAATTGTGACGTCTACTTAATCTCATCAATTGTAATTTAGGTAAACGATATTGAATATTTTTCAATAAAAGCACATCGGAAAAATTGAATTGATTAGAGTGACGAAATAAAACGGAAATATCTTCAATTTCACCAATTTTATGATTCAAATATTTCTTATAACATTCTGGTTGTTCATGAACTTCCAATGTCCGATCGATTAACCATTCGACATTATCATCATTCAGATAACGTAATTGATAAGTGTAAGTTACGTCGGAATCGAAATCAACTTCCAAAATCTCCTCTTCGTGTAATACGAGAAGATAAATCATTGCAATCATCGATGCATTATATGTCGCCTTCTTTTTCGTCTTACCGGAACATATTGGAAATTTGATGGTATCAGGAAATTCGATACGGGACGAGAATTCAACGGGAGAATTACATTCCATCGTCTGGAAACACTCCACGACATTGGGGGCGGGGATCTTCCGTTGGGCACAATACTCATAAATACACATCGTCGGATTACCATTCTCCAAGAGGAACTTTCGAAATATACTCCGAAACTTCTTTTTGGGGATGGCAATGGCGAATCGTGCGATAGTCTCAACATCCAATGGCTCATACTTCAACAATTCTCTCCAAGAATGCGATTGTTGGATAGCCATTGAAAACTCGAAATTATTATTAGAGGAAAAAAGAGGAAGATTATGCGTGAAGAAACAGATAAAAAAATCGGAATAATATTTTAAAATAATCGTTCATTGAATTCTTTCGAATTTCTCCTTCCACCTGTAGTGTAGAAGCGGTTGAACTTAAAATGTAAGCTGTAAAATGTAAGCTGAAAGAAGATAGTATCATGATTTAACAATAACACCTTCTTTCGCTTATAATAACATAATATAATTATTATAATAATATAAATAAAATCATCTTCCATATCTTGCGTTATAACCTAACTCTCCACTAATCGTGTCAACGGCCACACGACAGACCACAAATTCACAGACACCTCATTCTTTTTCAATCTTCTGAGGATATCCCAGTTTCAATGACTTATCTCCAAATTGAAGTTTTTCTCATCGGAATTCATCCCATTCAGTCACTCTCCAAATCTCCATTAAAATATTTAAATAAATTAACTAATTAATTACCAATAAACGAATTGTCTTTAATGATTAATTGAATTTAATAGTCTTTAACCCCGAACAACCATTTCTCTGATAAAATTGAATTATTAAGAACAAAGTTAACTTACATTATAATGTGGAACTATAGTTGAATGTCTAAAGCTTATTAAGAAAATGTTTCATAATTTCTACATTCTACATCGATATAATGATTATTGTTATTTATCACCAAGGACGATAACCGACAAGAATGGTTGCCGACAATCCACCCCAAATTGGCATACTACCATTTAACGGATGAAGAATTAGCGGCAACGTTAATGCAACCAATCCTTCGCTACGTAACCGAGTATTTGCGTAGCGCATATAACGATCAAAATAAAATTAACTATAACATTAATCAATTTGAACAGACCGAGTTGGATTGGCGAAAGAAGTGTGTGCGGATAATATACTAGATGACGAACTAATTTTGGTAGTACGTCAAGAGACGGAAGTAATAACAATCAAAATAGGAATTATAACTAAAATTTAAAAGGGAATTCAAAATTCCCAAAATCGACAAATCTGTCATACATGTAATTGGCAACGTAATGGCAGAATAACCTGTGGCAGGATGGGTCTCCACAAAGAACAAATAGGCAACGAAAATTGCAATTTCATTGATCCCGACAAGATTCTCCACAACAAAACGCTTCATGATGATGATGGACTATTTTCATAAAATTAACATCCCTGGTGGGATTCGAACCCACGGCCTTTGGATTAGAAGTCCAACGCGCTATCCACTGCGCTACAGGGACGACATAACATTGAGAAGAAATATGAATAAACCTAATTAATTTTATTAACGATCATTTACTCATTTAAATCATAAAAACAATAAGATAATTTTTAAATTTATTCAACTCAAAACAAATAAGGAAGGTTTAATGCATGTTGAAACAATCAGAGATTAATGCACAAAATACATGTTCGAATTATTAATAGTCCAACAAAATTTAATTTTTTCATCAAAGTTTCTCCGATAAAACTTTCAATTTTCCCACATATTCTTCATAATTTTCTAGTTGTTTCTTCAGAAAGTTTAGTTGTAATTGTACAGGTTCATTCTTTCTTGATTGCTCCTCGATTCGATTGCTCTGACTTCGAATACTGCCGTTCTTCTTCAAAATGGCACTGAATTGATCTCCTTCTGTTAGAGTGAGGACCTGTATCGTATTATCTTTTATCAATGCACAATTACATAGAGGACACGTCTTTTTTTCAATGTTATTTAAACACATTAAACAAATCACATGAGCACATTCGAAAAGTCTTTGGTTTGTCGTCTTAAAATTATCTAATTCCTTCCGACACGTCACACAAATATTTCTAGTCATTTCCGAAACGAGATTTCTAGGAATCAGTGAAAAAAATGAACTTATTTTGTGCCATGTGAAATTGAAAATTATTTCACGATAATTTTAAAATTAAAAACTTTTAAATGAGTTTAACCAAAAGAACCGAAGGAAGAAAAGAGTTAAAGAGAAATTATTGATTTTTCTTTATTATAATTTGTCTTATGTCTCATGTCTTTAAAAGACTTCTTCTTATTATCTATACGGCATTCCAGAAATTTAAATTTCCATTAGAATAATTCTATCATGAAATTTTCCACTAATGGCCAAATAATGGAAAAATTAAATGTCTTTGTTCTATTACTGGGACAATATGATTTTTTTAAACATCATCTAATCTATAAATAAATATTCGTTATTATATTACCGACTAATAAGATTAACTGTTTTCTCTATAGAATCATCAAGCGACTTCCAAAACCTTTTCAAAAAATTGAACTACAATAAAAATTAGTTTCATTCATAAATTTTGTGCGAATTAAATAATTTCGTGGGAGGAAGGAATAATTCTCTAGATCACTTTTCTCTCAAATTGAAACTTTCAATTTAATGTAGTTCAATTAGTTGTTAAATTAGAGTTTATCACTTGTTACGGCTACAACTTAAACGAGAGAATTTGTCTGATGTTTTCGAATTTCCTTTTTGGTTTAATTTCATAATTCATCAATATAATGCAAGTTGAGACACTTGATAAACAATATTGCGAAGAGGAATATTCTAGATTAGATGCGATGTTCCAAAAAGAAAGTCAATAATTCAATTGTCGTCGTGTGCTATTAGAGTAATATATTGTAATTTAAATCCATTTCATTAGTAATAAAAGTAGTTCTTGACTAAGCTGAAGAGTAATTTAAAGAATGTTTTTAAAAATGTTTTGTTTCAAATAAACTTCATCGATTTAACAATTTCCATTTCTTGTTTCTTCAGGGAAGTTATATAATTATACTTCCTAATAAACAAAAAGTTAACAACATTTTTTGTGAAAGTTTCAAAAAAAATGGTGTTCTTGAGAGAAATTGTTTACGTCTATTTCGTATCGTTCATCCACATTATCTCCAGTAAACGATTCAACTTAATTTTTACTTTAGTACGGAACATGGACGAAAATGGAGAATTGGAATCCGTTTCTCTTTATAAGATGCCCGTAAATATTGATAGAAGTTACATCGAAAAATATGTGGAAGAATACAAATATATCTGCCATTTCCCACCCAAACCAATCGTACCAAAAGTTTTAGATTTAGATCTGGTTTGTGTAAAAAGTGTGGGTGAACCCAACTATCGAATACTCGCTAGTTTAATTCATTTCAATTGTTCAACTATTTTCATTTCGTAGAACATCGTTTACTGTCATTCTCAACGAACGAATCTGAGAATTTCGGGGATAAATGGGTGAGGGAAGTTGAAAATAATTTGGAAATATCCCGAAAATTTTCTAATTTCGCCTTCGTTTTTTTTAGTTCAACATTTTCTTTCTTTCATTATTATCGTTAGATTCAAATCAACTTCCACAACTCCAATGGAATCGTAGCGAAACTTTTTTTCGGAAATCGTCCACAATACACGACTAGCAAATGGTTCAGTAGGACAACCTTTTTTCGGTCTGATGTTTATGACAAAAATAATCTTGAACAATTCATTAAATTAAAGAACCCATACAAGTGTTATTTAAACAGGTTATATATTTCTTAAATGATCGAGAAGACAACATCAATTTTCAAACAGTGATTATAATTCTAAGAAATATGAACTCGCATACATCGATAGAGAATATACGGTTGACTGCAATGTCGAAAAGTATATAACGGGAATTTTTTCTGATGACCATCTTTGTCATAACACATGGAAAGATGATAGAAATACTCGACATGTCATAATATTATCGAAAAAATCAGAGGGAGCGGGTTTCTTTTCATTGTTCCAGTATAATTAATTTTTCATTAAGTGTCGGACAATTGGATGTATATGGACAAACTGGAAATTTTTGGACTAACGCTCGGAAAATAGAAATTTTTATTTCGGTTACTCGAATCTACTAAATGTTTTAGATAGTGGAATCGATTCTTCTATCCCATCTTTCAATTAATTTGAATTATTCTATAATTTCTACTTGTTCTTATGCCTCTATAGTCTATTTTAATTCCTGAATCTGCACCAATTCGCATCGATAAAGCTAGATCTCTTATTTCCAACAATTTATCAACTGTGTTATTTAGTTTTCTTTCTAATTTAATGATTATTTGTATTAAATAAATAAAAATTAATCCAATTTAAATTGGTTTTTAGAACTTTTTATCGTTTACATTTTTTAAAACTTCATATTATCAAGTTCATAAATTATAAATAGAAATATTTAACATATGAGATTAAATTTAATGTATTTAAATTTATTTTATGTTTTTTGTTTAAAATGGTCTACAATGATAAAGTTTTTTATTAAACTTCATTTCAAGCATCCATTTGAAATTATGACTAATGAGTTTTATTTTGAAAATTTCAAAAAAACAAATTCGTGAAAAATCTTAAATTAATTAAATAAATAATGAGAAAATAAATCAATATAATTCCCTCAAGAATTGGGTTACAAAATTTCTAAGTCGAATTCAAAAAACACTTTTGAATTAAAAAAGTAACAAATGAAGTAGTTTGTCAGTGATGATGGACATGGAAGTTCGAGAAAATTAAAGTCCCAAGAGAAGTTTCGACAAGTTCCTGACCAAAATAAATTCTTAATAATATATTATTAATATTATATATAATGTTTAATAATATACTATAGTATAACACAAACGTTGATAATAAAAAACTGTAATTCACATTAATGATATAGCATCATGCCATCTTTATGATCATAGTCCTTGGATATAATGGGTTTCATATATTGCTTTAGATCCTCTTTCAGGTCATACGATCGTTCTTCATGCCAATACATATTGGCGATGTCACTAAATCCATTATCGGTTTGGAGAAAGAACCATGGTCTCTCTACACGATATATATGGTCATTATCAACGACGTGCCAATTATTGTTGAAAGTTCTTATCATAACCATAGCATGACCCGGTCTATAACGTGGTCGCTCCGTATCGAAATGTGGGGTAAATGGTATTTGCCTCTGTAAATATCTCATCTGATGAAATTTATCGACATTGGCGAGCGTTTCATATTCAATGGGAGATTTTAATATACTTTTAACATAATTAACAATTATCTCATTGTTCGGCAACGATTCTTCATAATGTGTTATATCACGCAAATAATCTATTGTACGGAGAAAAGTTCGATTAAAATATTCGATTTCCTTCTCACACAATTCAGGTAAAGATGTTTTTGGAATCATTCGATAGTGTTGTGTGTCAATTTCCAGTTGTAATGCGAACAACAAATAATTGTCACCTTCTTTATCGTTTATGAAATTCCGGAATAATCTCATTTTTGAAAAACCGTCATCATTCCAATAATGGGCACTAAGTCTGGGACTATATCTTGAAAAAAGAAGATCTCGCAATGGAGTTAGAGGATGATGGTTCTGAAGTTGTTCCAACGTAATTAACGGTTCGGCCCTTACTCTTCTAATAGCGTCCATTATCCGCCTGGTCAAACCCATGTGAGTTTCTACACTTAATTGGACTGCGTTCACATTTCCATCAACGGATCTCTCGGGCGTAATCACAACTTTAGGATAACCGTAACGGTGAATAACTTCTGCCGCTTTCTCTCTAATCCAATACAGATCTTTCCCAACTCGTTCGTTGAACGTTCGACTTTGTATCGAGTCCATATATTCCAAGAATGATTTTGAAATATCGTAATATTTTTCCTCCACAATTTCCGTACCAAATTGTACGATTAAAAGCTTTAATGGAGGTATGTGTACCATCACGTCGATTAGTTGTGGGGGTACCATCGGAAAATATTCCGTTTCAGTCCTTATATACTCAGTTTCCATATCAGGATACATGACAATACCGATAAATTCTCCGTTACGGTCTAATGGATCCAGAAATAGATGAGCGACCAAAGTTATCCA
Source organism: Seison nebaliae (assembly GCA_023231475.1). Lineage (NCBI taxonomy): Eukaryota > Metazoa > Rotifera > Pararotatoria > Seisonacea > Seisonidae > Seison > Seison nebaliae. The sequence goes on along the minus strand of JALJEE010002622.1, from coordinate 1,480 downwards.
TATATTCGTATCACGACTCACCAAATCATTACCTAACAAAAATTTCTCTTGATCTCCAGCTTCTTTTGCGAAATCGATTCGTTTCCCTAATTTCTTTAAGGCTGTTACACATTTCTCATTTTTACGGTTTCTCTCAAGTTCAGTTTGATTTGTTGACAACCGAAGAAGATCGTTTAATGTTGCCGTTCTTCTTTTATCCATCATTAACAATCGAAAGAAATTAAATAGACAGTAACTTTGATCGTCAATACGTTTTTCTCCACATTTCGATCCGAAAGACGCTTTATATGTCGAAGTTAAGAATTCCCTATACGGTTTATGAAGACCCATCATGGTCAATACTTCGTGTTTCAAATAATTATGGGGAATATTTCTGGGAATTGTATTCGGTTGGAAAGTTTGATATGAATTAATCTCATTAAACACGTTACAGGTAATCTGACGACATTCATTTTTTCGCCGCAACATATCCAACAAATATGGGGACCACATTATGATTTGGAGGTTCACTATATACAAACATGCACAAAAAGCGTTAAAAATACACGGCGGCTCCTCAACAGTATTCCTAATTACTTTGTTCTTAAGCTCTTCTTCTTCTCTACGTTGTCTCTCCATGAACTCATCAATATCAAACTCTTCAACTATTTGTAGTTTCGAATTAACTTCTTCAGCTAATTCGACTTTCTCTTCTTCATTCGATGTGTCCTCGGAATTATTCATTATCAACGACACAAACTAAAACGAACTAAAAAAAAACACAACTACACGGAAAATATGTTTCATTTACATTTTTCCATTTTTGTTCTTATAATATTCTTATATTCTCCGTTATTGTTTTTCCTTTATTGAATGGAATAATTAAAAGACAAGGAAAGTTTTTCCCATAACTTTTTTAATTTTATTTCTTCATCAAGTTCGTTCGGAAAAAATTATCTTCATTCGTTCGTAGAATAATAATCCTAGTCAGATCGAATTCAATTATTTCCATTATAATGTTTACTCTTCATTTCAGTTCTTCAATTAAATCACGAAATATTATTATGCTCGGTATTTATATCTATTTTACAACATAAATTATTGCACTGATGGTTCAGTGGTAGAATGCTCGCCTGCCACGCGGGCGGCCCGGGTTCGATTCCCGGTCAGTGCATAATTTTTTCTTCTTAACTTTCATATACTTTCATCATATACGGACAGTTCTACTCCTTCTAATTTCTACACCCTGGTAGAGGAAAAACGGACAGATCTACTCCTTCCTTCAAAAAATTCGGACAGTTCTACTCCTTTCTCGAAAAATTTGGACAGTAGTACTCCTTTTTGTTAAAATTCGGACAGATCTACTCCTTTTTCGAAAAAATCGGACAGTTCTACTCCCATTTTCCTTGATATTTGATATCAATGTGTCCGTGTGTGATATCGTGTGTCCATTCGAATGTGTCCGAATATCGATACTATTTAGGGCGCTACTGCTACCTTT
>JALJEE010002612.1:0-24124 GCA_023231475.1 Seison nebaliae | reverse complement strand
TAAGATTATGGATTATAAACAGTAATATCGATACAGCTTCATTATCATGTGATCAATCGTTTTATCACTATTCTGGAAATTCATACGATTTGTCCGTTTTCTCCGGTTTTGTCCTTAAGGTATTTTGACCTCTTACACATCTAAAGGTTATCTCTAAAGATCTCTTCCCTGATTCTTTCACTCAAATGTCCACCGATGTATTTTATTTCATGATACGGGATATTCTCTGTTTTAAAGCTTATCTCCGGCCTAATGACTCCTCAATCTTCCATTCTATTTTTTCCGCTATCGAATGAACATAAAGTCATCGAATAAAGTCTGAACGACACATGTAACATCCACATCGGGAACAATCCGTTTCCACATGTCATGTCATTTCTAAGAGTTTGGTTCTGCCTCTATACTGTCCGGAAACAATTTTTTCTTGCACCCAACGTTATTTCTTGTCCATGAACCGCGCCTACAACCGACTTATAAGGAGATTAGTTTGCTGTTTCCACAGATGTAATCGTTCTTTCCTCTTCGCAACAGTCGTTCTCCTTCCCTATTAACTACAATTTCTCAAAAACGAATAGAAATGACGAATAAATTAAACAAAGGGACCAAAACTGTCCAACGAAGTTGTGGAAGTACTCTTTGGGATATTAGATTCGAATATCTGATTGGAACTTACAACATTAGAAAAGTACAAGAGGGAAATGTTTTTCTTTGAAACGTCCACAATTCTGCAATCATTATATATAATATTCCTCCGATAAAACACTAGATATACTACTCAATAAAATTTTAAAGGCTACCACAATATATGTGAAGTTAATAATCAGGAATGTTCCTTTATGAGTCACATGACCATGGACAACTCGCTTGTCAAATGAGAGGTATCGTTTTTTAATTATGGCAAATGTCTAAGTTATTACAACCAATTTTTATAGCTATTTTGAGCCTTTCAACAGTTTCGATATAATGTTGAACCCGATAAATTTTCCTATTTAGCCACGACCATATTTCTTCAATCATATCGAGGTCCGGACTAACTTGAGCATATAAATATATCGGCATCAATATACGGCTCTATCTTTGACTTCTCGCCGATTTAAGATGTTCATTTTCCCATTTTTATTAGAACGTGTTTTTTATTAAAAAATAACCAAAACTATTTCGATGTTAAAAGATATATCACCGCTTCACAGCTTCACATGTATTTTGATAACTTTTCATGTGCCATACATTCATTAATTATTTTATTGAAGAAATTCGAAATAAATTGGACGATTTATCTTTGTCAGAAAATGTGATTAAATTAAAAAAAAGGAAAGAATTCAACTGAACGTAAGTGAGAAGATTACTAATTAAAAGAATGATGTGCTTAACGAAAAAAACAATAATAAGAACAACGAAGAATAGTGGTATGTATATCGAATAATGAATTAAAATTTATAATACTAAAACTCGTAATAAAAATTGTTAGAGACCGTTCTCAAACTTATGTTTTGGTTCTTGTTTCAATATTTCGCTGATCACTAATAATAGAGATAATAATTGATAAAATAAATGGGAGAAATAAAGAGGACTTTTCTTCTGGTCGGAATCTAATTCTATTTTAGGGAAGTCCACATGAATCGTGACATAGAGATCGCCATATCGATTGTTGTAATCATAGTGTGGCATTCCCTGACCCTTCTTTCGAATGATGGCACCGTGCCAAGTAACTTTTTGTCGAGAAATTCTCAACTAAAATCAAACTCGAATATTTTGAAAGGAAGTTCAAAAAATTAACTTTATGTCCATCCAAATGTTCCAATTCTACATCAAAACCGTTTAATGATTCCTGTAACGTCACCGTTAGATTCGTATATAAATCATTATGTTTTCGTTCAAAAATTTTATGTCTTTCAAATTTCAAAATTCAAATAAAATTATAAAAGAAGAAACTTTTGGATATTTATGACAAATTTCAAGTCTCCTGGTTCACCATCGATATGTGGTTCACCTTCGGCGACGAATGGATATTCGAAACCTTCCTTTACACCAGCTTCTATTTCAATCTCTAAAATCTTCTCTTCTGTCACCATTCTATTAGAATTGAATTATTAATATATTAATTAGATTATTTAAATAATTAACTTAATATTTGGACATTCGTCACAAACCTGTTCCTGAACCATCTGGAATCGACCTGGACCTAATTGGACCGTTCTCATTTCATGTCGACAATTACATCGACGTGTTCCCGATGTTTGTTTAGCAACAGGTTTATTTCGTACAATCTCAATAAAATTCCCCACATACACTTCTTCCAATGTCACAAATAGTTTCATGACGACATCGCCACCTTTCGGCACTTCACGTTCACCATGATGCTCTCCACCATTTCCTCCAAAATGGAAAAAATCACCAAAAAAACTAGAAAACGGATCTCCATGACCACCGCCACCATTCTCTTTCAATCCTTCTTCACCATGTCGATCATAAATTCTTCTTTTTTCTTCATCGACTAAAGTCTGAGAAAGAAAATTTAAGAGAAGATTTTAGAAAGATGAAAATAGAACTTCATAAGCTGCACCTAAATCCTGGAATTTTTCTTGAGCGTTTGGATCGTTTTTATTTTTGTCCGGATGTAACTCTTTCGCCAATCTCCTATATGCTTTCTTTATTTCATTCGTTCTCGCATTTTTCTTAATTCCTAAAATTTTATAAAAATCTCGACTAAATTCGAAAATTAAAAAGAAATATTTTCCATATGAAAATTAACCCGGCAGTTATCGTTTGGATGGTGAGAATGAATATCGTGATTAGATACCACACATTCATAATTAGTTTACACAGTAAATTGGAGAGTATGAGAAAAATGAATGGAAATAATACAAAATGAAAAAATGATCTGGTTATTCTAGAAAAAGAAAAGTGAAAAATTATAAAAAAATTTTTTTGAATTAATCAAATATATTTAATAATTCTTTGACTGATGATGTCTCATTCTGACATTGGGATTGACGTAAAAGGAAATATTTTAATGATTGATTCGATGAGCTATCATTTACTGATTTACCAATCATCAATAATGATCGAATACTCATCATCATTTTTATCACAAATTTATTCGAACATTTATTTCCGTTTTGTTTCAATTCGATCATCAGATTCATTTGTTTGAAGAAGATTCTGAAAATATTTTCTCTTTCGTTATAAATCAGATTTCCTGAATTGTATAAAATTTTCGTTAATTCTTCGATCAATTTTCTGATTGATATGATGAAAATATCCGAATTCAATTTAACCATATTCCAATAATATGAATATAATGAATAGAATAGATAATTGAAGAAATATTCCTTCTCAAACATCAGATTAAATAAATTGAGTTGGAGACGATCTCGTAAATCTTTTTTCATTTCCATCAAAATATTTATGAGAATTTGATTAATTTCATTTCCGTAAATTTGAGAAGTTCTATTAACATTCTTCCCCTCGTTTAATACTGTAAGAAATAATTTCTCACGAATTTCCAAATCGGAAAATTTCTTTATTTCACACAAAATCGTTTCAATCGGATTTGTTTCTTTAAGAAACTTTCGACGATTTCCATCTAAACAAATCGAGAGAATTTCATGAAAATCTTGTCTGATTTCAATATCATTATAGAAATTAATTGCAGAATATAAATAATAAGGAAACACACCAATAATGATACGGAGGAATTGGGACGTGAATTGATTCGATGGAATTTTCGTTAAATCGTTGAATTTGCTGAGAATTCCTCGAAAAATAATTCTGTAAATTTCAGGTAAATGTTCGTGAAAATGGTGATTGGTGGGAATGTTGGCTAAGGAGATGGTGGAGAAGATGAGTAGAATATTCTTCAATATCAACAAATCTTTCGTTGTTAATTGTTTGATATTGAAATGATAATTTTTATCGAATTTTTCAAAAATCGAATGGAAAAAAGTTTCTTTGTATTTCTCGATAATTTTCTTATTTTGAATTTGATGACCATTCTTCAAAAATAGAAATAATTTCAAATTAATATAATTGATTGGTTTGTGAATCAATTTGAATTTTTCAGTGAATTTATCTCCCTCAAATAATCGGAGAAAGAGATTGATGTTGAATTGAGAATAATTGTCGAATAAAATCAATTGAGAAAAATGGTGGAGAATGTGATATTTGTAATTTTGAAATTGAATTTCAATTTCCTCGCAAGAGAATTCATCGATTGAGAGAAGATTATCAAAAAATTTCTTTTTTTGATTTTGGGATAATTTATCAATGAAGTGGAAAATGAAATGAAAATATTGAGATAAATTCGATTCATCCATAAAATGTTTGGGGAATTTGATGAGTAATTGTGAAATGCAAAGAAGGAAACGACTGACAAATAATTCGTTTGGATTGTCATTGGATTGGAGAATGGTGAATGGATTATCGATTAACATATTGATCGTTTGTTTGATTTGATTGATGAAATATAGATAATTATCGTTTTCTTGATTTGGTTGAAGAATATGAAATTGAATGAAATTGAGAAATTTCGAGAGGAAATTCAAAAAAAAAATGTCACTTTTTATTATCATCTCCCAATTGGCAAGAACGAATATCTCTTTGATCACTGCACAATAATAAAAGATGATTTGATAAACATTTATATCTTCCCCACATTTCACCCATTTCTCCAAAATATTAATTGGGTAAACAAGTAAATGATATATCGATCTATTTAATATAATATTGGAGTAATAAGTACTATTCATAATGATGGGTAATCGACAATGTTTTTTGATAATTTCTTCGAAATCTCCTTTCTTCTCCATCAAATTTATTCCACATAAATGAAAAGAGAACATCATTTTCAAATTATTCATTTCTTCCACTTCGAATTGTTGATAGATAATTTTCGTTAACATTTGAAACACTTCCCCACATCTCTTACTGACGAAATGAATTTCATTCAAATTTTTTATCCAGAAACCTTCGAACTTCTTCAAAAAACTTTTCCCAGTTTCATGTCGATCAGAATTTCTAAGAATTGTCCTCAAAAAATTAACGTCATGACTCTCTGAAGGAGAAATTAGAATTGATAATAAAATATTCAAAATTTCTACATTTTCTTCGAATTCGAATTTTTCGAATAAAACTGTCATCCAATTTCGGAAGACCATTTCGTCTTCCATCAATTCACCATTTCCATATGGAATTGATTTGATGAGAAATGTTGAAATTATGAAAAATTCATTTTTATCAATTCCTCCAATTAACGTTCGTTTAATGGACAGATTTATCAGACAATTAATTTGATTTTCTGATAAAAATTTCAATCGATCGATATCGATTAAATAAAATTGATCAATCAAATAAATCATTTTATCTTCGATTTTATTAGAATTCAAGATATTTCCAAAAAATGTTTGATAATAATTCTTCTCTATAAGAAATTGATAGAAACCATTTAAATTCCGTCCGATTGACGACGAATCGATTTTCAAATCCATTTCATTTGAACACCAAATCAATAAATATTCCATATGATTAATCAATAATCGATAATCCAATAATGGAATGAAACGAATATCAAAATTTTGTTTTGAAGAAAAAATTCTCTTGACAAAATTCTGATCAAACACCGGTTGTCGATGGAAATCCATCAAAAAATCAATGAAAAGTCTATCCAATTTCTTCGATTGCCAAATATGATCAAAAATTATATAAAAGAAATTGGAGAGAACGTCATCATCAATTTCATTCAATATAGTCTGAAAATGCCCAAAATCATTTTCGACGAATTCTCTCAAATTCCTCCGAATACCACACAGCTCTACATCATTTAACTTCATTTTTGATTTTTCACATCTCCTGCCAAATAATATCTTCGATTAATGATGATTCGTATTTATTCAGTTAGTTGAAAGGAAATTTCAAATGAAATATGACAAAGAAAATGGACAGAATTTAATTTTTTTCAAAATTTAATTTTAAAAATTTTCTTTTAAAATTTAAGCTTCAGTAACTTCCGTCGCCATAGTAACTAAATGGATATCGATCGATAAATGTTTTTGAAGTACACATTTGATTTATTTGACATTCGGCATATTCTCCTGATTGAGGAAATCATCGACTTGTGATTTCGGACCGACTATCTTTTTTTGTTGTTTCAACGTGACAATTCCAAATTCGCTCTCAATTTGATTGACTTTATTTTTTGTGTAAAATTTGGCTGATGGTAACTTGATAGCCACCACTTCGCGATTGATAATATCCATTAAATATTCCAATGCTTTGACTGCACCAGATAAATTAGAGGTTTGGTGGAAACGTTTTATTTCTAATATGATAAAATCTTCATCGACTGATATCTCTTTCTTCTCTAAAATAACTGCGTATTTGTTACTAATCTGAAAATGTTTTTATAAATTTGAGAGAAATTTCAAAAGAAAAATAAACATATTCGAGTTGACTTCGTTTAATACGACGAACATATTCGAACGAACTTCGTTTCACATAAAGCTTCCTCTCATTCACTCCCTGATCTTCGTCTAATAATGATTCGGATGGTAAGTTGTCGAGAGGTTTATCTGGTATTGATCTGTTAGAGAATTTTCGGCTGTTGGCTGAATTATGTCTTCTTGAATGATTGTTTTGTGGATAGCGATCGGGTATTGGTGGTGGTGATGCACGATCTTTACTGGAAGAATAATATGTTTTCCGATTTGGTGATTTCGTTCTATTTATTTCCTTCGTCCGATTATTCTCCTTTTGATGAGATGGTGAATGATGATGAGATTTCTTTTTCGAACGTCGTTGTTTTTTCGATGACTTTTGATGTAAATTACTTCGTTCAGTTTTCTTCTCTTTATATTTTCCGTTTCGACTGGAATCTTCCGTTTTATCTTCACTATCATCTGATGATGATAAATTCGAATCGTTCACGTTTGAATTATCTTCCGAATTATCTTTATCATCATCAATTTCTTCAGTTGATGATTCATCAGTACAAGCGATATCCGTAATGTATTTCTTACTTTTTTTCATTCTAATTTTCTTCTTCTTATTCGATTTCTTCGATTTGTTCGATTTGATAGAACTGATTTGTATCATTTCTTTCTCCTTCTCATATTCCGGTTTTACAGGATTATGAACTACCATGTCGTGTTGTTTATTTACGTCAATTAAATCGTCGAAAGCCATTCGTGCATCACCATTATCCATCTCGTTATTTTGTACAACAAAATGATTAATATGAAGTTGGAATGAATGAATTAATTGACAGAGATCCAAAAAACTATTCCAATTACCATCAAATTTATATTGTTTCATTTTCGTCGAATTACCTAATGGGAAATTTGAATAATAATAAAATTAAGAAAATTCTAAACTGGGATTGGCAAATGTCATGCCAGTAGAGAAATCATGGACATGGACAAGATGTTGTAATTTCACTTTAGCACTGGGAGGTAACGTCTCATACAATTGGGACTTAATTTCACATTGGACGCGTATATCTCGGAAATAATTCTAAAAGTAAGTGAAAAAGTTGATGAAAGTTTATGAGATAAAGTTGAACGTTCGTTGGAAGAAATTTTTGGAATCCGTCGATTACGTTAGTCGTCATTTGAGGAGAGGTAATAGAACATTTACAATTCGAATGAGAATTTCAACGAAACAATTTCCAATTTACCGATCGGATTGACCTTTAATTAAATTGAAATGAAGGGAATTTAAAGAAATTGAAATCAATCACAAAAAAACTTTTTCACTTTCAATTCTCGTTCCTCTTTCAAATTTATCGTGAAAAAAATATGGAAATTTATTTCTTCTCAATTGAAAAAAAAAGAAGAAAACTTATATTCAATTATGTCGTATGAGATTTCTTAAAATCAATGTTTCGTGGAATTGTAAAATATTTGAGATCTTTATTCAATTTCATCACATTCGGCTGTCGATTACACGGCATATTCGACGTTTTATTCTGATCATTTGTCGGAAATAACGGATGTGGATGTGATTTATCACCTGTCTCTTTCGAAGTCTTCGGATGATTATTTCGCATGTTCGAATAATGATGATTTGTTTGTGATGTTAATGAATGTTGTTGTTTCACTCGATTATCACTTAACATTTTACGAACTTCAACGATCGATAATCCTGAAATATCGGTGGCGTTCAATTCTTTTCCTGGTAGTTTTCTTATGGGTGTTGTGTGAGTGGCATTAAATTCAGTGTTTTGAGGGTCTACTGAAATAGTGTCGGCTGGTGAAAGGAAACCCAATAATTCAATAAAATCATTTAAAGGTCCACGAAACCTGAATAAAGGTTCTTCTTTACTTCCTTCAAAGAAAGAAATTTAAAAAAAAAATTGAAAATTAAATTTCTGAAAAAATCTTTTTTGTGAACTTGAATGACTTTTACGTTTGGATAGAAATTGATTAAATTTATAATTTTTTAATTGTGAAATTCTCGTGAGAGTATTCGTGGTGAAATTGGCCTGGATGGTTTTGTCAGTGAACAGATGTGTGGCCTGATGTGCCTCAATCGTATTCAGTAACTTGTCGTGTGATTCCATCGCTACGGGATGGAAGATGACTTATTAAGATGAAAATAAATTAAAATATTGTTGAAATTTTATTAAGAAAAAACTTTAGAAAGAGGAAAAAATAATGACCACGGAAAGGAAAAGAAACACGAAATCAAATGAAAAAAAATCTTTTTAAAGTTAAAAAGAACAGAAATTTAAATTTTCTACTTCAATTATCATTCATCAAAAGAAAGAAGGAATTCATGTAAAAAGAATGTTCATTTCTCATTCGTTTCCTAATTGGAAAGAAAAAAGGAAATTGACAATTGAACATCTTAATTCATTATTTGAACATTTCCTTCTTGTCGACTAGGAGACTCGATTCATTGCATTTAATGCTTCCTTCGCATAATCTCGACAATCCACATCACCATCATCGATCATTCCTTCTACTATCGGACGAAATTTCATATCGATCGTTCTAGATCAAATTAAATTTTTAAATATAAAATTTTTAAATTAATAATATATAGAAAATTAACGATTTATCCACCACATCCAATAACATTTTAATGGTAATGACTGCCGTAAATCGGACATTAGCTGTCGCGTCATTCGCCAACGGAATGACAATTGGAACGAGTCGTCGATTCACCACATCTCCATCGATAATTTTCGCCAGTTTCTGAATGCACGATAAACTGTTCATACGGAAAAGATAATTACGTTCGTCCGAACATTTGATGATTTCGGGAATGACATTTTGATCACACCATTCCGTTCCAAAATGTTTACTGAGATCAGCGAGAATATATGTGGCTTTGTCACGAATAGCGAAAACGGGATCGCTTAAACTTTGCATACAAATCGGTGCTAAATTCGCATCAAAGAATTCCCTCCCTAATTGTTCGGCTAATTTAGTCATGTAATCGAGAATTGCAATTCTCACTCTCCATTTCTTATCTTTGGCTAATTCGATGATTGGAGGTAATAATTGATCGGAAAGAATTTTAATTCCAATAATCTAAAATTAAATTGAATTTTTAATGATCAATTATTTAATTTAACGTTACTGATACGATTGATATTTTTGATGATGTTGAGACGAACTTCAGAATTCTCGTCACGAAGTTGTTGTTGGAAAATGGGAATTAAATGAATGATTGATCCTTCTTTTCCTAGAATTGGAGCGACTCCTAAAATCTCTTTTGCAATTGCTTGTTTCACATGAATATTGTCAGATGAAATTAAAGTTTGAACTTCTGGTAAGATCATTCGAACAAAAATATTTGTATTTGTATCCGATTGAAATGGAAGTTTTGAGCAGAATTCACTTAATCGATTAGCAGCTGCTGCTTTCACTTCTCCTTCATTATCTTTCAATAAACCGACATATGCTGGAAGAATTCTCGATTCGAATACTTCATTCGTTACACAATCAGCCAAAGGAACGATATTCTCAGCAAGAACAATTCGAACTCTCCATGATTTATCTTCTTGAATTAGTCGATGAAGAATAGCGAGAATGCCACGTCGTTCCACTATCGATTTCGAGAAGAATTTTGCAATTTTCACACAACTGATTAATGCCAATAATCGAACACTATCTTGATCATCTTCACAAATCTTACTCAAAATAGGAATCATTGAGAGAACATCTTCATCATCTTCCATCATTTCACAGAAATCTCCAAATTCCTTCGCTGCTGCTCGTCGAACAATTGGCGATTCATCAGTGCACAATTTACTAAATAATTTTCTCAATTCTTCTTTACCTGATTTCAAACGACGATAACAAACACCGAATAAAGAGGAAGCACTTGCACGACTTGTGAACCATTCGCCGGTAGCTAAACGACGAACCATCGGAACGAAATAAACAACTATCGGATGATCAGGCATTTGTTTCGCCAGATTTTTCAACGATTCAATGGCATGTTGTCGTACAACCGTTTCTTCGATAACTGCCAAACTTTCTAAAGGTGGTAAGAGAATTCGTGCATAATCTTTCCCTCCTACCAGATCAATGAAATTTCCCAATTGTTGAGCGAGAACCATTAGAATTTCATCTTCATCATATACCGTATCGGTGAGGAATGGAATCAATTCTAATCTCGTTCGTTCTGGACCTAGAGCGAGAGCGATCGATGATAATTGTTTAACACAATTCAATCTCGCTTGAGGATCATCGTCACGTAATTCGTTGACGAGAATGTTGATGGGATGAAATTCGTCATCAGTTCCTGCTTTTGCTGTCGAAGCCATCAATCTTAAAATCCAATGAAAAAAAAATCTAAAAGAATAATCGAAATAGAAATAAAATTATCAGTTTAATCTCTCAATATTATTATTGTGCCAATAAAATTTTTTATAAAATTTCATTTTAAGAAATTTAAGAAATTCATTTAGGGAAATCGTCACAAGTCGTTTTTTCTTTCATCATTCCTTTTTGAATGGCAATCATGATATCTGGTGATTGTAACATCGACATATTATGTAAACAACTTCTCGTCAATGATTCCTCCACTTTCCTCAAATTTAAATCTATGAGACATTGTCTCGCTGTTTGGACAGCTCGAGGACTTTTCGAAGAGATGTCCACACCTAATTTTATCGCGTCCTTAACAACCTCCTCATAATTTGATGATAAATGACTAATGAGACCGATATCCATCGCCATTTTCGAATCGAAATTTTTTGCTGTAAAAATTAATTCATGTAATTGACTATGATTACCACAAATAATTGGAAGGAATTGGAGTGTGCCAACATCTGGTGCTAGACCGATATCGATTTCTTTTATGGAAAATTTCGTTTGTTCTGAAGCGTATCGAATGGCCGTCGCACAAATCAAATCGACACCAGCACCGATACAATAACCGCCAATTGCTGATATGACAGGTTTGTTACATTTGTACACATTAAGGAACGATTTCTGATGATGTTCGATTAGTCGATATAATTCCATCGATTTTCTCGCACTATCTTTCGACGAAGTAACGATGGTTTGGAGAGATGTATCCTGCAAATCCAATCCACTCGTAAATGCTTTAGAAGTGGATGAAGTAAGAATGATCGATCGACAATTATCGTCATTTTTTAGTGAAGAGAAAACATTCCCGATATCTTTCCACATTTGGAGATTGATGGAATTTAATGATTTCGGACGATTCAATTCCACTTTCGCTACATATTTCTCTGGAAATGTCACTTTGATTGTCTCGTAAGAATAAGAAGAATTAGCGGCAGATGATAATGAACGTTTGGTGAAATGTCTGCATAAATATAATTTGTTCATATCGACGATTGTTTGTATTCGGAGAAGAAGAAAAACTATGGATCTAATAAATAATTAGAATTAATGCAAGTTCCTATTATACATTAACAAATTTTTTATGGAATGAAAACGTTCTACGAATAATTTCGAATTGGGAAAATGTCGAAATTTCCAAAATTTAGCTTCATTCCTCTCAAACTACTATTCGATTCACTTCGATAATTTTAGAGTTTTTGGAACAACTGCCAACTACTAATAATAAATGATCTGCATCTCGATACTTCAGATGAGAATGAAAAGAATTATAATTTATTTTGATTAATTTAAAAAAAAAATAAATTTTCTAACAATTTCTGATATGAGGGAGAAGTTTATATTATTTAAATTTAGAGCCATTACATATACTCTCGAAGTGAATTAGGTCATTTGATTAGTCATAAATGTTGTCTGTTATTTCTTAGATAAAGGGATCTCTCTTTCACACACGCTTTCATATAGAAGCGTATATATAAAGAGTTCGAAGGAGAGAAGAATAAACCAATTTTTCCACACCAATCTTTTCTTTCGAAGTTTTCTTTTATTTGATTTCTTCATCATTCTCTTCTTCTTCTTTTACAGATCCATTCTATTCCCTAATCTATTCGAAACACATAATATGTCATTCAATTGTTGTTAGAATTTTAAGTGAGAGAATTTATTATATAATTCTCTTTCAGGCAAAGTTTATGCCTCACTCCCGAAAACAACGAGAGGAAAAGCATTAGTAATTCATTCAGATCCGAAAAATGAGAATTTATTATATGTAAATGGCAATTCAGTATTCATTCGAAATATTACCGATCCGTCTATTTGTGATGTCTACACTCAACATACACAAGCGACTACAGGAGCGAAATATTCTCCTGATGGTTATTATATCGCATCATCAGATATATCGGGCAAAGTTCGTATTTGGGATACGACGCAGAAGGAACATATTTTGAAATGTGAATATCGTCCACTAAGTAGTCACATACGCGATATGGATTGGACTGGTGATTCCAAACGAATAATTGTTGGAGGTGAAAGTGCTGACAAGTTCCAATAAAATTTTTTGAATTATTTTTAAAATTCTCTAAAAAATTTAAAAATATTTTTTGACTAATTTCCCCAGATTTGCTCATGTGTTCGCCGTGGATACGGGAACAAGTGTTGGTGAGATTATGGGTGCGAGTAAAGCAATTAACTCCGTATCTTTTCGACGACAACGACCATTTCGAGCTGTTGTCGCTTCGGAAGATAATTCTGTTTACTTCTACGAAGGACCACCATTTCGTTTCAGTAAATCGAAATCCGTTAGAGATATTTCTTTTTATAAATGTCCTTATAATTTCTTAAGGATCATACAAATTTCGTTAATGTCGTACGTTATTCTCATGACGGGAATATGTTTGTTAGTGGTGGAGCTGATGGAAAAGTTAGTGATTTGGAAACGGAATTAATAATTAACCTTTACAAATTACTTTCCAGATTTTCGGATATGAAGGAAAGACTTCGGAATTATTAGGAAATTATGGTAATCCAGCACATAGTGCTGGTGTTTATGCTGTTACTTTTCTCCATTCCATAATATATTTGAATAATTTTCATATAGATTAGTTGGAAGAATGATAATACTGAATTCGTATCAGTTTCTGCTGATAAATCCATGAAAATTTGGAATGTTTCTGATCGAACTTTAAAAAAGTTTTCTCATTAAATTAAATTCTCTTCTTCATTATTCTTCTTTAGATCGTTCCAATTTGATAATGTCATTCAAAATATTTTGGTTGGATGTCATTGGATGAATGAGAAGATTATTGTTGTTAATGTTGGAGGTGATATCATTCAAATGGATAATGAATTAGGAGAAGTAAGAAGAATTGTTGGACATAATAAAGCCATTTCTACAATTTGTTTTTTGAATGACAAAAACAAATTTATCAGTGGTGGTTCTGATGGGAAATTAGGTTTAAATTTTTAATTTCGAGTTTTTTTTTAAAATTCTCATTCCTCTTTCCAGTTCAATGGAATTTGAACGATTCTCAGAATTGTTATGTTCAACAAAATCAACAAACAAATCAAATAAAACAAATAATTTATTTATCATCTATTAATCGATGTATATCATGTGGTTTTGATGATAAACTTCATTTGATCAATTTGGATGAGAAACCAGAAATCTGCAAATCTATCTCATTATCATCACAACCCACCGGAATCACTTCAATAAATCAATCGATAATTCTCGTATCAACATTGAATTCGATCGATGTATTTGATGTAGATAAATCAGATTTAAAATTGAAATTCTCTCATAAAATATCGTTCGAATCTTCATGTATCAATGCAGCTGGTAATGGAAAGATAGCGATCGGTTCACAAGGAACGAAAAAATTCATTAAAATTTATGAATTGAACAATAATGATTTGAAAGAAGTTTCCAATTTGACAATTGAACGACGAGAGAATATTTTGTTTGTGAAATTCTCTCCAAATCATCGATGGTTGACGATAGCTGAATCGAATCATTTACGATGTTATGATATGGAAAATAAGATGAATGAAATATCATCAGATATTTGGTGTTATCATTCGGGAAAGATTACATCGATCGCTTGGAGTCCTTCTTCCAATTATGTCGCATCATGTGGAATCGATACAAATATTTTCATTTATTCTCCAAATAATCCGAAGAAATGTCTCCTACAAATTCGTGGTGCACATCCATTATCACCAGTTTCTGATATTCAATGGATTAATAACGAAGAAATAATTTCAAGTGGATTACAAGATTGCTCTATTCGACAACATAAAATTAAATTATAAATAATTGATAAGAAATTCGCTTTCTCAATTAGTTGGCGCTTTCCACACAAATCTTTCGGATTAAAATCATTTTACACAGACAAATTTTCATCATTTTCAAAAATCATCGCTTAATCATCATCCTGACGATTCGATCCCGTACATATTTATGAAAACTTTCCTCTTTATATTCACTAGTTCCCTAACATCTTTTCTATTTCACTTTGAATAAAAACAAAATTGCCTGAAGAGATTTTTAATAATAAAAAATTTTTCTTTCTGTAAAAAAATTTATGAAAAATATTTTATGAATTTTTCGTTAATCAAAATAATTTATCGATGAATTTTTATGAGAAAGTATTTGGAGGCGAAAAATTCAAATATTGACATAAATCATTCCGATTTTCTTTCACCGTTTCCTGATTCCTTAAAATCGGTTCCACTTTCAATCGTTTCTCTATTTATGTCATTAGTATACGAAATAGAACGCGTATGACATAGTTTTCTTCCTTTCCGTTCTTACGAGAAAGAGAATGAAAGGAAATAGCCGGTTAATTGTCAAAATGATTTTGTCGACGTGGAATTATTGTTCGTCATAAGAAATTTCTTTATGGTTCCTTAGTTTTCCTTCTGTAAAAAATTCCTTTTATTAAAATCATTTTGAAGAAAATATGAATTTCCTCATTTATCTCACCACTTATGTGGTTTTCCTTTCCTCAATCACCACATCGGCAATCGATGAGAATGGTTACATATTATACTGTCCTTGTATGGGACGTTTTGGCAATCAAGCAGAACAATTCATTGGAGCTCTTGAATTTGCGAAGAAACTTGATCGGACATTAGTCTTACCACCATGGATCGAATATCGACCTGGTGTGTTAGGATCGGTTAGGCAAATTTGGGAATTTGTTTCTTCATTCTTTTTTTCAGGAAAGAGTACCGTTTGACCATTATTTCGATGTATCAACAGTGAAAGAATATCATCGAGCTATGACGATGGAAGATTTCATGAAAGATTTAGCTCCGAAAATTTGGAGTGAAAAAAAACGATATGGTTCTGAATTTGAATATAATTCAAATTTTATTTTTAATCAATACAGTTTTCTGTTATTCTTCCAGAACTGATTCGAAAGGTTGTGATGCGAAAAATGGAAATCCTTTCGGACCATTCTGGGACCATTTTAATGTGGAATTCGTTCATGATTATTTCTATCATCCGTTACATTTCGATTTGACTAATGGAAGTATTGAATCGTGGAAGAAACGGTTTTAATATTTAATTAATTTTTAAATATTACCAATCGACTAAAATTTATTTAAAAAGATTTTCTTCTAAAAAATTTCCTGTTTTAGCTTTTACGGGAACACCTGGTACATTTCCATCGTTATTATCATTAGCACATCTGCAGAAATATTTAAAATATTCGAAATATATCGAAGAAAAGGGAGAGAAAATAATAAAGAAACATTTGAAATCGCCTTTCCTCGCCATTCATTTGAGACGTGGTCAGGACTTCGTTATTCATTTTTCTTTATGAATTCGTTTCAATTTCAATTTGAAAACAGATCAATGCTTGTGAACATTCAGGAAGGAATTATCATTTATTTTCATCAGCACAATGTCTTGGCGAATCATTCCAATATGGGAAGTTAACAAAAGAATTATGTTATTGTTCAAATGATCGATTATTTTCAGATGTTAAAATTTCTCATTTAATTCTCATCAAATTATCCATATTTTTAGATAAATGATGGAATTAAAGAAATCAGTGCAAAATCTTTATTCATCGCTAGTGATTCACAAGAAGTGACTGAATTAGTCGAGAAAAAATTTGAAGTTATTTCAACTATTCTGAAATTTTTTCATTGTTTCTTTCAAATTCAAGAAAATCATCAATGTGTTTCATTATGACGATATTTATGATCATGAATCTACTCATATCGATCTTTATATTTTAACGAAAGCTGATTTAGCAATTGTTAATTGTATATCGACTTTTTCCGCTTTTGCTGTGCGTGAACGACAAATGACAAAGAAACCTACAAAATTTTTCGGTTTCGATTCAGGAAATAATTCGGATTTGTAAAAGGAATTCCATAGAAAACTGATTGATATTTTTTTAATTAAATAAATAAAGAATACCACATCCCTCGGATAGAAGTTATGTCGGGAGAATTAAGTTTAGTGAAAAATTCTCATAGAAAAAGAACATTAACGAATAGTTTAGAAAAGGAATTTGAAAAATAAAAGAATTTGTTACGAAGTTTATTCCTTTTCGGAATAGAACAAATAAAGGAAAAATTAACACCATGAAAAGAAAGGAGCACGATTATGGAAATGTTGTACAAAAACTTGAAATGCTCTTGATCGACGTTGCTGAGGATCATCGAAATCACCTGAACCATCACCTCGAAAATCTCCTGAAGATAAAGGCCAATGACGTTTGGCACGATCAACATAAACGCCTGGCATCTGCACTAATTGTATGGGAGTTTTCCCTTCCTTCAACGCATTCACCAGATTGAGCACTTGTCCTCTTAACACACTCATTTGTCTCTCAAACATTATCATATCGAAACTTTTGTCATTCTTTATTGGAAGAAATGAGAAAAGAAGTAAAAATGAAAATGAAAGAAAGAAATAAAATTCACCTTAAATTTTTCGAAAAGTTCATCGATTATTTCTTGAACGAATTCGAATTTTTCTAATTTGTGTATAAGCAGATCTTGAATTTGTTTACTAAATGGATTTTTCGCTTGAGCTAACCATGCCCAATGATATGGATCTTATTAAAATAAAATTATTTTACAAAAATTATTTCATAAAAAATTAACATGTTCTCCATTCATCGGGATGTTTAAAAGGAAATGCTAATCCATTATCAATTGCCGCCACATTCATTTCATAATACTCATTATCATGTTCAATTAAATTCTTTGGATTATGATAGATGAAATATGGATGAGAATTATAATCTAACTAATTCTTGAATAATTTTCGATTTCTGGGACAATTTCTCAGCGTTACTATAACGTGAATTGTGTGACATAATTTCTTTGTCGAAATCATATTTTTGATATTTCACCAGCCAATTATCGTGACCACGATCCGTATTTCGTATCAGATAATCTAAACACACCAATTTCTCAAATAAGAAATTGAATCGATCATTCACAGCTGATGGTTCGTTGACGGTATCATATCTTCTATAGAATGTCGCTGCGTCTTGATAATCTTTCACGAAAGTTTGTAACGAACCAGTCTAAATGAATAAGAATAAAATAGATTAAAATTAAATGAATAAACTTTGAATGGAAGTCGAATACGATGAAATCGTCGACCTAAATCCGGGAATGTATCTGTGATGTTCTTCTTTGCTTTACTTTTAGCTCGATCTATCGGAGTGTAATTAAATGTCTCCGCTGACAATTTAACAACTCGAGTCTTTGGAACGATATTCAATCGCAATTTCTCGTCGACGATGGAGGCACCAGCTTCAGATAAATAGCCTTGATTGGGTAAGAGACATCCCCGTCCAAAAAAACAAGGACAACACGTTTTCTGGAGCCATTTCGTCCATTTGGGATTGAGGATTCCATACGGTTCTTCATCTTTCGGTTTGAAGACTCCGATGATGTCTTTATTACTATTTTTCACGAAATAACTACCACTCGAACCTTGGAGAATACGTTGAGGATAAATACTGTTATTGATAGCGTTCTCCGCATCAACTATTAATGTACGAAATTGAGGATCATTTGGAAACTGATTACAAGTTAATTCAACAACTAAATCGTTACAATCAGCTTCTCTCAATAATGGTGTGGCTTCTGTATTGCAAAATAATTGATTTCCACTATTTGGAGATGACGAAGGTTTTTCCGATTTATCTAATTTAACTGATGATGATTGTACCACAGCAATATCAGGTAATGGTCCTTGTTTTGATAGATGATCTTGATTTATTCCACTTTTTAACGGATCGACAGAAGGTTTGGAAATTTGTTGATTGGGATGGAATATTCGACGATCTTCATCATCTTCTTCTTCTTCATCCTCCTCATCTTCGTTATCGAAAAGAAACGATTTATCATTGTCATTCATCATTCTCTTCTATAAACAACAATAATAATTCTTTTTGAAAATATCAATAAAGTCAGATGTGTGTGTGTTGATTGTTTGTGTGTGCGTGTGTGTGTTTCCGGAAGGGCATAAGCCAAAAATAGAAGAAAAATATTTCCTGTCAAACATTCATTTGCAATTTACTTATCAACAATTTTTTTCATATTTATTTTTCATGGATATAATTGAAATTTTTCAAAAATCACCTTTAATCTTTTATTTCATATAGTCAGTGAATAAAATGGGATTGCATAAAAAAATAACACTGAATAAATAGTCAATAGATATCGGAAAAAAAAAGATTTCTTATCTTTCGGTCGTTGATCAATCGCGATCGAATGTTCGTTTATTGAATTATTCAATTCTCCCAATTTGATGATCTGCTCGAAATAATTGCACCAAATTGAAATGATACCGAATGAAGTGACACAATGAAAAATGAGAATTAGACAAAGAGCAACAATATCTTCCACTTCATCATTCCAAACGATGAGAGGAATATAGAGGATTTTTGATATGTTCGAAATAATAATACATCGAATGAAGCTCGACGAATTCTCTCTAACGAACTGGAAGAGTTGTTTGAAGGAATATGTATAGAAATCTTTCACCAACATTAGAATGAGAATATACAAGAGAGAATAAATGAACAGGTTATATGTGGTGGCGTTAATAACTTTCCCATATAGTTTGAAGTCTTCAATGGATTCGAGATTCGAACAACTTTCATAATGATTTGACGATCGTTTTACCTTTTTTGTCGAGTACAAATATTTGATATATCCATCCGCGAAATTTATGTAAGTCAAACATCGAATGATTGTTCTGTTATCTTCTAATAAGAAATGGTCGTTCAACAAAATGTGACGAAATGCATCGGCACGTTGCAGGAAAATGTTGAGCAGGATTATGAGCATATCATTTATTATATACGGATCTGCGCACTTACCGCAATAACAACACATGTTCAGTGGATTGAGAGACAACTTATCGTGAACGAATAGCTCGAAGTCTTTCGGTAAAATCTTTCCACAATTTACACATACTTTTATCTTATCTAATTTCATTAAAATTCTTTCGACTTTTTTAGAAATCAATGAATTGGAAAAGCTTATTAACCTTCAAATTTGAAATTCTTAAGATTTGTTGGTTTTTCAAATTTCTTACATTAATTGCCTATAATTAAGCTTCCTAATTTTTCAACGTTTTAACCAAAAGCTTAATCCATTACTGAACACAGTTTTGAAAGAGTTCAAGTTTCTAAATCTTAAATTAGTCAATTTCTAAGATAAGCATTAGGCAATTAAAAAAGACCGAAGTGTTTAAATCTGAGAAGTTTAAAGATTATTTTAATGTTATAAGTACCCCAAACTAGTTTTGAGAGATGAAAGAAAATATACAAATTGACAATTGTACCAGACTCAATTACAAGTAAAACCATAGAAAACTTCAATTTGACATACAACCAATCAATTGGGACAAAACGATTATTCATTATGAAAAAGTGAACTCGTTCATTGTTAATAGTAATTCACAACCAAGGACGAATTAATGTAATTGGAATCTAGATATCTGAAGGAATAAATGGAAAAGAACTGATTTTCGGTTATGAAAATAAGTATAACATCGACCACTGGGATAGTTTTTCATATACTGCGTTCACACGTTTTAAGAACTATCATAATGCATAGTAAACTAGGCAAGTCTAAGGTTCTGTTCGGGAATTTTAAAAACTCCTGTTATAAAACCTTTCCGATTAGAAGTTATTAGATTTACGGTTCATGTAAGCTCTAAAGTAAGCAGTTCTAACCATCATTTATTGAAAAAAATTAAAAATCGGAAAACCAATACATACGAAAAAGGTGTCACTGATTCAACTGACAAAGTTAGTTTCAAATCTTTAGAAACTATCGAAATACATGTATAATGAATAAAGCTTAAATATGCGTATCGTATCTTTAGAAATTTAGGGAAAAAACATCTTTTTAAGAGCAAACTGAACCTTTATTTTTCAAGACATCAGCGATTCGTCGTGGAAATGAACCAATTAAATTATTATATTATTTTAATTCGTTAAAATTCCTGTAGGGATAAACTTGAAAAAAGAAAAAAAAAATACTGTCGTCCTCTGTGTCAATAAAAAGGCGTAATTGATCGAGGGAATCGCGGTTAATAGGTAGAGTTGAGGTGGAATCGTATGTTGAAATGAAATTTTAAAAATCGGTTAGAGAAATGTTTGGAGATAACCCGTAGTATCTGACAGTGTATGTGAAAACGGAATGGGTGTGAAAAGGATGGATACCGGAAAGATGACTAGAGAGTGAGTCGGAATTGTTACATTTATCACGGAGTGAAAAAATACGACGACATAGAAGAATTGGAAGTGGTAGGATATTCACAGGGGCGAAAAGAAGTGAGCGGTTACATCTATGAAAACAGCAGATCATTCTGCTAATGAGCCGATTATAACGTCGGTCCAAGGGCAGAAAAGAACGATGAGAGCATAGAAAGATGGTCTCCAAAGAATACAAAGGTAGCACTAGGCTCCTGAAAAGTGAAAGACGGATTTTTAACCGGACGAATTTGGATTTAAGAGAGAAAGAGAAAATCGGAATCGAATGCCTTTGTAACATCAGGGAAGAGAATATGTACGGATAGTTTCATTTCCTTGGCAATACTTATAGCCGAACGGAGAATGAGAAGGAGAGGATAGGTGCCACGACATGACGATCGATAAGCGAATTGGTAGGACGTTTCGATATCGGATCAAAATGAGGTTCTCGAATACTTTCAGTAGGAACGAAGAAATGCAGATCGGTCTGTATGAATTTAACGAGGTTTGATCGATATTCGGTTTCTTCAGAATTGGAATAATTTTGAAGAGGAGCGAGATAGAGGAGAACTGATGATGAGAAAAAATCAGATTGACGGAATCAGTAAGGCCGTTACGAGAGATGGAAGTAGGTGTTGCACCAATTTAATTCAAACATTATCGAAACCGTGAGCCTTAGTACCTTCGAGAGCCTGGATAGATTCGAAAATTTCTTGAGAAGTGAAAAAATCGAAATGGACATTGAAGATAGGGAAATAGTAATAAGCGGAGGTACTGAAACATAGATGGTCAGCCACTTCGAACCAACTAGCCAAGTCCCTTGACAGAAGATGATATCAAAGTCAGAGAAAAAGGAAATAGAAGATCGCAGGTTGGTAGAACCATGAGTGTTGAGAGAGAGGAAAGTGATATTACGGATATCAGTAGAGACGTCCGAAGAGGAAGGCGATCCTTTTGTGTAAGGTGAGAAATTATGTCATAAAGAGGTGACAGGATCGGACATTATTGAATCAGTGGAAGAAAAGTTTTTTGGGGCTACGGCTGGAGAGCCACCGTTCTTGATGATGGTTGAGTGATCGCCAAATTCGAAGCAGCGATCCCGAAGGAAGTCTTTGGTAGAAGCAGAAGAATAGAATGGACGCACAAAAGTGTTTTATGGCCAGATGTTGGGTTCGAGGAAATTTTCCAATTTGTCCACGGAGCAGCGGATGATAAAGGAGCGAGGAGTCGTTGGAATATCATCACGGGTTCTGCTCTTCATACGCCAGATCTTCACGGCTTCCAAATTAGAATATGATATGAGCTTGTCAATAAAACTATGGTCATCATCCTGGTCTTTAATTCTTCCACTGTTTGAAATTGTTTAATTCCAGCATAGACATCCCCGCTGAGTCTACCCCATAATGTTTCGATCACATTCAAATCCGGTACCCATTACATTATCTTGGTTATCCATCCAATCTTTAGTGGCCTTTGAGATATGTGGCCTTGCATTATCTTGCTGAAATATCAATTTGCCTCTCCAATAGAATAGAAAACCATCTGGTCCATCGAGGTTAAACTTCTTTTCATCCGAAAATATGATTTGTTTCCCATTATAGCCCCTTGCAATCCTTTCGGTTATCGCTTCCACTGTTTTCTTTTTATGTTGGGAATTAAGTTTCGGTTCTTTTTTCATTTTTCCCAATGGACATTTCCTTCTTTTAATCTCCTACAAATGGTCGATTTACTCGCGTTGGTTTTCCATTTCTCAGTTATAGAACAAGAATTGCTACCCATTTTCCGAACTTCGCGACAAATTCGACCGTCTAACCTAGTCGACGTGCACCGATTTCTTCCGGTTTCTTTCATCCTCGTTCCATAATACTTATCATCCTTAAATGAATAAATAACTTTCTTCGACCGATTAATTTTCCTGCCTATATTCGCAACTGAAACACCTTCGGACAATAAAGTCGTTATCTGTCCCTTTTCAAATTCTGATAATGTTTTTGCTTTTCCCATAATAAGATGTGATTATTTAATAGTAGCGTGCGACGAAACATTTAAATTTAAATTTAATTTTACATATTTTTCTGCTATTTAAGCTTCTGGTTTCTAAAGATATGAGACGCATATTTAAGCGTTACTTATTATACATATATTTCTATAGTTTCTAAAGTGTTGAAACCCAGTTGAAACATGATTTTCCTGGATTTCCCAAAATCGCACGCAAACGGTAATTATACAAAAGATTGCATAAATAAAATTATGGAAAACGAACCATTTGAGAGCTAACGGGATTAAATATAGCTGAAAAGATTCAACGTATAACCATTGATGGTGGTTCGGATATTAAACGTGGTGTAAGACTTTGTGGATCAAAGAAGATTAATTGTATAAACCATTAGATGAGTTTGGCATGCCAAGATACGCTACTTATGACAGCCGTCGATTTTCTTGAAAAAATTAAAGTTGTTCACATGAAGTTCAGAAATATCGAAGAATCATCGTATTTAGAATTATTTCCAGCGTATTATCGAATTATAAGTTTCATAGAAGAGACAATTGCAACTACATTGGACGCTACATTCCTGAATGCCCGAATTACTCTAACAAGTAAGAAGTTAAATCTAGATCAAGCATGGGCACTCTGAGTCGAGTCAATGTATTCTTGTTGTATGTATCAATCACAATATGTGAGTACTCACTACACCCATAAGCATTAAATAAGAACAACCCTGTTAAATTTGTACTAAAGTAAACTAACAAATATGCAAGTTAAATAATTATATACCAATATTTTCCGGTGGTAAACTATAACACTATAGGGGAAAAATTAGTATATGATCATTTATTAGAGATAAATAGAGTACATACCATATTATTAATTTTCATTATTCGGTTTTTCAGAAACCAGCTTCGAAATATATAGAATATCACTTATGTTATCAATTGGATCTTCACCATTGTCATGTTCAAAATAATCGTGATTATTTTCTTCACCTTCAGATGAACTATTACTTTTAAAAATTGAATTCGATTCTTCAGTATTGCATTTATTCAAGTTACGTTGAT